>VZRF01013949.1:668579-823975 GCA_013396875.1 Vireo altiloquus
TTCTTTTATACCCCTCTTACATACTCTTTTATAGTTTTATGTATTCTTAATGCTTTTAGCCTACATACTTGTAACTTTCCAAGTCTGATAACTCAGCTGAGACCCACTGCATCGTTAAACCAGAAGACCAAACAGTCTGGAAGCCCCAGACACCAAGGTCCTCTCCAAAGCATATTTTTGTAAACTAAAATAGGCCCATCCAGGAGGAAGGTTCCTCAAGAACGGGGGGTTCACTTGAGCCTCTCATTGGGGAATCTTTGATAAATATGTTAATTCTGCCAGGCCTATAATTGCGTGTATTTCGGTGTGAGAGGTGGTGCATGCATTTTCAGGGCATTCCATCTGGACGAAGTGCTGTACCCAAGGATCCTGAAATAAATACCAAAGTAAAAACCCCTTTTCCCCATGAACCGTGTTTTAGTTTTAATTTTAAGACCAGAGAAAGGCAACAACAAGAGCTTCTGGATTAGGACCAAAGCAACCTGGACTCCCTTTCTGACTCTGCATCCATTCCACGTGCACAGATGAACATGTTCCTCTGCAAAACTCCCACAAGGTACAAATGCCAGGGACAAACCTGATCCCATACCCACTTAGGGATATATTGCCCTATAGCCACTCCCCTTCTGGGATCCTTCTTTCCCACTGCAGCTAGTTTTGAGGACAACATTGTCTCTTCTTATGCGCCTACAATGATCCGGTGAGAATTTATTGCCTTAGAGAATACCTTTGCAGACCTGAGGATTGGTCATTGATTTGGTCGATACTTGAAATTAAAAATTAATAAATAAATAGGGAATGAGCCTTTTGGGGAATTTCATCCTAAAAGTAATAAAAACGTTGGAAATTCCACTGTTGTAACTTTTTGAGGGATCTCACTTATTCATTCAGCCTGGAGAAGTAAGAGCTAAGGGGGGACTTCAGCTGTTGTCTACAACTGGTGGAAGGTAATTGAGAAAGTGGAGCCAGACTCTTCTCCGAGGTGCACAGCAAACAGATGAGAGGCACTGGTCCCAGCAGCAGCAAGAGAAATCCCAATTAGTTAATAGGAAGGAATTCTTCAATATTAGAGCAGTCAAGGCTCTAATTGGAGAAGGGAACGGGCTTCCCAAAAACCTTGTGCAATCTCAAACCCAGCCTGGACCGAGTCTTATGCGAAATTACCAATGGCATCCCAAATCCTCCAAAATGCCTTAGCTGAAGAGATAAAGACAACTCACTGTTAGAGCGCTCTGCCGCATGTGTCAGGAGGCTCTTTGTTGTGTGATTCACCTCAGCTGACTTGTGCTAACCAGGGAACAGGCATTTAGTCAGACTTAGTCACCAAGATTCCCTCCTCTAGGCAGCTCCAAAAAGTGACCCCTTCCGTCCCAAGCTGGATGTCTAAAACATGTCTAAAACATGGGGAGGTGGAATGGCTCACCTTGAGATCACTCTGGCTGATGACATAGTTAAAGCCAGGTGAAATGAATCCTCGCTTGTTCCTTCTGAAAATAAGGACAAGAGCAAGGCAAACTGCTGAATTTTAAGTAGGAATAACTTAGCATGAAAGACATAACATCAGCAGAATGTCTCCAAGGGTAACGTGCCGTGGGCTGTCAGCCATAGACTTGTGGCCAGGCTCCTGGGAAGCCTCAAAAATTTGAATAAGTAACAGGGCAGTGATGGCATCTGCAATATCTGCAAAATTCCTGGTGCAACCCTGTAATGCTAAATGGAAAGCTGTCCCCAGATTATTATACTGCTGTTGTCTAGGAAGGCAAGAGGGCTGAAACTGCAGTCATGTCTACATGTGGCTTTTGGTATGTGTACTGTAGGGCAGTCATGGCTCTTTCATTAGTTTGATAAACTGAGCAAAAATGCAGATGGCTAATTGCCTCTTGGGTTGAAGCTCTCTGCATAGAAGAAATACATGCTAAAAGGGGTTAATAAAACACTGAGAAAGATTTTGTAAGTAAGTAGCTAAGTAAGGAGCTTTGGCACTCTGTGCACCAAAAGGTAGGCCAGAATCTTACTGCAGCCCATTCTCTACCACTTCCAGAGTGACCCTGGATAATTCACCTCACTTTCCTATCAGCATAGTAGGAATAATGACATTTTCTTTTTGCTGAGAGTGCTGTCAGGAGATGGTAATCAAAGTTTGTAATTTGATTAGAAAATGTGAAACATTATACAGCACTCCTTACCATGCCAACACCTCGCTATACGAACTTTCAGTTAAGATATTTTACTTAAAACTGTGGAGAAAACAAATTACTAAGACAAACAATAACGAGTAATTGTGTTTCTATTTTCCTTAAGAACCCCAGAGCAATTTTGTACTGTTTGGAGATAAATCTCTTTGTCTATCACATTGACATTTAGGCAGCTGAAGAAGAACATGACATCTTTTCAAGCATTCACCATAGCATTCTAATAAAAAATACAACTATTTCAGTTGCAACTACACAGGCAAAGTAGATAAGTACCTTGTGCTTTACACACACACACTGAAAGCTTAACTTGTGTGAAGTGAGTTAGTGTAGGCATTTTGTTAGAAAGCAAAAAGTCTGCTCAAGAAAAATACAGGCATTCATAATGCCCCTACAGTTTTTGTGAAAGTGGAAAGTACAATTTCTAAAGCCAAAGACAACAGTGAGGGGAAGAAAAGAATGTTCAGTATTCAGCAAAAAGGAAGAATCCGGCTGACTGGAAATGTATGTGCATTTCAGAAGGCTTTGTTAAAATAATATTAAGGTACTGGCTTTACGTCCACAAAAATAATGCCATTTGATGCCAAAGTCAAGCTTTCCACGTGTTTGAAATAAAACAATATAGATTTAATTTAGCCACAAAAAAGTTCCTGTGGGGGAGAGCTGGAAGCAGCAAGGTCTGATTCCCAACAGACTTGCTTCCTGTGCCCCTCAGCCCATCTCCATCCTCACTGCATTCATTTTGTCTCCTTCCCACTTCATGGACAACATCCCTGCAAAGCAAGAAGCAGTAGGTGCAGGTGGGCCAGCGAGTACCAGCTGCCAAGAGAAACAATAATGTTTGTTCAGTCAGGGCATGAATTTAGTTCTCACTCCTCTATCATAATGTCTGTATTAACAGATCTTGTAGGAGCATGATTGTTTCTGAGAATTCTGTCTTTCTGCCCTTAAATCAAATTTGAGCAAAATTCATCAAGAAGGTTCAAAAGCTCTTGGAGAGGGACTTGCAGCCAGTCTGAAAAGCAGCATGGTCACATAAGCAAAGTTCAAGTGGAAAAACAGATTGAAAAACTAAGAAGTTGTCCACAGTTGGGGCAAAAAACCTCACAACAGTAAATCTTTCTGCAAGGGATTGAAATTGAAAATGATTGAGTCTTTCGAGTTGTGTTAGAACCTGAGAAATGGAAAGTGAAAACAGGAAATGATACAAGCTACTATCCATCCACTGATAGGACTTGGACACATGGCATGAAGAATTTAAGATCTTCATAGGAACACAAGGAAAAGGAATTTTTTTATTATAGCTGGGGTTAGCTTTACAAAACATTTTTTGGTGATATGATTTGTAGTGGGATCCCTCCATTCATCTTGTGTTGGCATAGCTCAGCTGGATGACAAGTGGCATCACGGAGCTCATAACAAGTCTTCACGAGAGGACACAGAGAGGAGGGAAAAAATTTGAAACCAGTGTTACTATCAACAGCAGTATGCCTAAAACATTTTGAGTTTTAATCACTATTGCTTAGCTCTGTGTTTTATTTGTAGACTAAGTCCCCTTGGGGCCCATATCTCAGATGAGGGAATGATAGACCATGTGGCACTCAAAGGGAAGAAAAGATAAACAATATGGAAAATGTCATTAGGCAGCCAGTCACGCCTCTCTATAACTGCCAAAGAACAGCAGAAAGATAACTCATGTTCTCCTGTTCCTTGGAAAAGCCTCAGTCACTTGAATAAAGAGACTTTCTAGGAGCTCTTGAAAAGAAATGGTCTGAGCTGTGCTTGTATCAAATGGTTTCCAAATTGAGACTCACAAGCTACTTACGGATCTGCACTTTACGTGGCTATTTCCACTTCCTACATCTCATCAGAAAGTTTTAAGTGCTTTCCTAATGGTCCTATACCATGTAAACAGTTGCAAAATTAGCCCCAGAGATGGCATTAAATGGTAAATTTAAGGACAGAAAGGGAAAGATGAGAAGGGGTCATTAAATGCCAGAGGTGGGAGGTGGTGAGATGCGTTCCCCAAAGCCCTTCGCCCCAGAGCGCAGCGCAGATGTGATCCTCAGGGCCGCTGCTGCTTCTACTCCACAAACACTTTGGGATGGCTCTGTCCTCATGGCTGTGCTCTCCCCTAACAGCCCTCATGTAGCTCATTTGCTGAATCTGCCATACTCCACATCCACCTGGGTTTTTCCTCTCTCCTGGCTTTTCTGAGCAAATTCCACTGCCTGTGAGAAGAGCTAAGTTACTTGATGTCTGGATCATTCACCGTCTCACCTCCATTTGTCTACTTTTCTGGAGGGTTTGAGATAAGGATATGACAAGCCTGCATAAGGATTTTCACCTCTCCATCTGCTTGCAAAGAAAATCAGATATCTGAGCCCACATACCCTCCTAGGTGTGAAAATTTGCTAACTGTTCATAACATGCCTAAGCTGCACCTGTTAATTTTTCTTCCAGAAACAGCTTAAGTAGAGAAGGGGCCTTGACTAGAAGGGTATCAGCACAGCAGTGAATAGAGATTACCATCACCAGATCAAAACAGGGGAGGCTGTGACAGCATGGAAAGCTTGCACTGATTTAAGCTGGTATAATATTTCTGGTGCCTGCAAGGTAGGTGTATATCTCTGGAGACAGACTAAGCTCGTTCTTATGCACAGCCCCATGAATAGCAAACAATAAAGGCCACTGTTTACTGCCCTACAAATATAGTAACTGGCACAGGTGATATAATGGATTTAGCTGAGTTGGGAAACATTATGAGTTTAAATGTTTTTACTATCGAATTCAAAAGACATCTGCAGGTACAACCATAAAAGGTGATTCAATAAATTACAGGGTTTTTTAAACTCTCCAAAGCTGAAGAGAAGATGGAGTTAATTCAGAAATGTTTATTTGATTTAGTTGCTGTTTGGTTCACAGGAGACTTCCCACAGGGGCAATAAACTGCAAGGCTGCCTTTTTTATGGTGCAAAGATTTTACACTGCAGTCCTCTCCAGTCTGTTTAAAAATGCCCCTCTCTTGCTTCAAATACTAAGAAATTCCATTCATCACAACTCAGAAATTTCAGGGATGGAAATGATCTATTAAGCCCTATGATCCATCTCCTGAAAAATGCAGAATTTCTCCCTATAGTGCATTTTTATTTTTAATGTTTCGTCCATCAAGTTTATAAGGTCACATTAGTGAAGTGTACATGTCATTACATTTCATGTTTATGTCAACAAATAATATGTGGTGGCCTAATTTCAGTATAATTGGTCTTACAGATGTACCAGGGAAAGGGAGCAAGCAGTAGCCAGCATAAATGGCAGATGCCAGAATCAGGAGGGGTTGTTTTGTTGCTAAATGTGATCAGTGCTGTGCACAGTGGGCTTTCAACTATTCCTCTTTGGAGAATGGTCGTTCTAATGTCAGTCATTAGCAATTTGCTGCTGGTCACTTGGGAACAGCATGTTTCCTACAAATTGCTTCTATTAGTCACCAGTTCTTGTCCAAATAATTGACTATGAGAGAGAGACAGCCTGTGTGAGATGTTAGCAGGGTGGCAGAGTGTATGGACACACTGTTACAGGACACCCACTTCACGTTTTTTGAATGCCAAAAATTAGTGGAATGGGCTCAGATCTCTTTTAGCTAGGGTCAGGCTGGAGCTGCACCACCAAAGTCCAATGGAGCCCTTTGAAAAGCCAGGGCTAATGCACATGAGGTCAGTTTCTGGCACTAATACAGCAGCACATTTGCTTGTCTCTGAAATGCAGTCACCTCTGGCATGAAACTTGGCAGCTGTTGCACATAAAATGGTCAGGATGTGGATCAATATCCTTCAGGAAAGGAGGAAGAGAAGGAGGAAGAAGAGCATGGAGGAGTCTCACTAGTTTGGACCCTTTGTATTCCTGTCATCTGCCCCTTTAGTGAAAGCTCTTCTACACAATGTTGTTAGTTCAAGTACCTGCTCTTTTGACAGCCTTTTATCTCACTGAAGATAAGTGTTTCAGCATGACAGAACATAAAAGGAACCAAAAAATTTAACTTACCCACTAAAAAGAAAAATGCTGTGGAAAAAAAAGCAGGTCACAGTAGCACATCAGGAGTCAGGTGTGTCATTCTCATCGGGAGCTCCATTCCTCTCACCATACCTTCTGAATAAATTCTGCTTTAGGTTAGTGCTAGACTGCTCCTATGGCCCTACTATACTTGGTTCATCAAGGCTGAACTTGAGACAGTATGGGGCTAAGAGGTTACAAATGTCATCCCAATAAAACTCATTTCAGAGTTATAAGGAAGTTTCAAAGCTTCTTGTTGTTGGGGTACTTTTGAGATGCCAGAATAAGAGGCTTTGAGTTCAAACAAGTAATTCTGGAGCCTCTGAAAATATATATTGTGACCCTAAAGCAGGCGACAGAGGTGTGGAGAGAGAAGCAGCAGAACCTTTGGATCCGAACCTGCCAATCTCTGGACTGAGGTAGAGAGGACTGGATAGTTACTCCCCAAAGTCTGGGTAGGAACCCAGGGGGTACAGGAATACCAGAGCTTAATTATTGCTGTCATGGGAGGAGGCAGCAGCAGCTGCAGGACAATGGATGGGGTCAGAGAAGGGATAGAGGAACCAGCGTTACATAAGCCATTTCTCAAAGTTACACAATGGAGTAAAGCAATAACACTAATGCACTTTTATAATGCATTCCTGCAGAGATTTAAAATGCTTTGAAAAGATAAGTAAATATTATATCATAAGGTGGCAGATGGAGAAACCAGAGCAATGAGGAAATTAGTCGCTTCCTTGTAACTGTGGGGAGAGTCAGAGTTGTGGTGGGGAGCAAAAGAAAGGTCTCTTGTAGCCCTCCGAGCACTTGGTCACAGACTTCCAAATGCCCAGGTGTGTTGGACAGGAGGAAAACTGGCAGGTTAGGAAGAAATATTCCCAAAATCAGGAAACCATTTGGAAACAAGAAATGCATTTTTCAAGATGGGAAAAAATGTTTGGTGAAAACAACAGAGAAACATTTTGGGTTCCCAGGATTTTATTACCTTTTCTAGTGTGAGCCAAAGTATTCTATCCAAGTTTCCAGAGATTATTTCTCACAGGAAAAGCAAAGCTGCAATAAAGGACATAGCAATGGCACAGT
This sequence comes from Vireo altiloquus, assembly GCA_013396875.1. Lineage (NCBI taxonomy): Eukaryota > Metazoa > Chordata > Aves > Passeriformes > Vireonidae > Vireo > Vireo altiloquus. Next base: position 675,905 of record VZRF01013949.1, read on the forward strand.
AAAAACAACAACAATAATGAAAAGATGTCTTTTGTTTAATCACCTGGACAGATCCAGCATGGTGCAAGTAAAATGTGGGATAACAAGCTCCAAGAGACAGGTCACATCTACAGAGGCTTGTCAGGCTACAGCAGCAGAGTGAGACAGAGTGAGGTGCAGGTGGGTGGTGAGGAAGGGCAGCGCTCCCAGGAACACGGGTCTGCCTGGGGTCTTTGTGGTAAAGCTGCTCTTTGTCACCAGTGCCAGTGACCCCTAGGAGTTGTCTGCTCTCCCAAAAAACTGTTAAACCACTTGTTGATTTGCACTGACAACAGACTCTCCGCCTCTCCTTACTACCTCCCTGGGCTGGACTAGTCCCTTTGGGGTTACTGTGGGGGGAGGAACAACCTCGGGAGCAATCACTGGATACAGAGGGACCTCCATCCTGCAGAGGATGTGTTCTGTGCCCTTGAGCATGTCTGTGCCATGCAATAAGGAGTGCTGAGATCACCCTGCTCATCCCTGGCCATTAATTGCTGTGTACTGAGGACATCCTGTGTCCTGCTTTGCTGGTCTTACAGCTCTTGGTAAGAGCTCTGCTGCTCTGCCTCCACTCATGGGTGCAGTTGCACTCTTTCTCCTGTGCCATGTGTCCTCTCTCCTGCCTCTGGGCACCACTGTGGGCAGGACAGATCTTCCAGGAGACATTCTAGCTGGGGAGGTCAGATTATGTGGCTCAGGACTTTTCCTGCAAGACAGAAATTGAGCCTTCACCAAAATCTCAGCTCTCACCCTTCCTGGACTGAGAGGAGGGCTCAGCCATGCAGCCAGAGGTACTACTGTACAGAACTGTAGGATCAGTTCTGTGTTTTCTGTGTTAGTTCAGCTTTCAGGGACTTATGGAAAAATAGATGTCCTGTCATATGAAATGCAGTAACTAATAAATAATGATCTGCATTTCTGCAACATTTAGCAACTTCTCATGACTGTAACAGGTCAGTGAGCAGCCAGGTGTTGCCCCCATTTCTGGCTGGGGAGATCTGGAACACAGGACCATGGCTGTAGATTGCTTTCTTTTCCAGAAGGGGTGGTACCTGGCCTCCTTCCTTGTTATAGTCTCTCCATGGGCAATACTGCTGCCAGGAAGAGCTGTAATCTCCCCTGGGTTGGGAAAATGGCACATGTCCAGGTCACACTCACTGGCTCGCTCATCCAGCAGGTTTATCTGCGGGTCCAGAGGGGAGCAAGGTAGTAAAGTGCCAGCCATCTCTGCTGGAAAGTCTGTACCTGTGGCTGCCAGGAGGATTTTGGCCATGGTTACATGAAATCCAGTGCTAGAAGACCAGTCTGAAGCTGACGCTCTCTTCTGCTCTGGCTCATCTGGGCAGGATCCGGCATTCTGAGCGAAAGCAAACGCAGCAGCTGAAGCTGGCACAGAGGGGACGGAGCCGGCTTCAGAAAAAGCATGTGGCTTTCCAAACATCTTGCAGTCCAAAGCAAAACCAGCAGTTCTGACATGCTGTGAGCAATAAACAATGAGCTTTGTCAGCATGTCTAGAGGAAACGATAATTCCCGGAGTGTGAATGATGAAATGCTAACTAAGATGGAGGCTTTGGATAGCATTGTGGTTAGGAAAGCACATGTGCATCAGTGTGGAAGACCTGACACTAACTCAAAGAGCCCTAACTAAGACATAAAGATCTTCCAGGTCTCTCAACTTACTGCCCAGTAGTATTTTCTCCTGTTCCCTGTGCGAAGCGTAAAGCATTGCTTGTGCTTGAGAGATTTGCAGTGCTGTAACCAGCACCTGAATCTGCCCCTCTGGCTGCACGGCCCTGGCTCTTCATCACCCACAGCTCAGCTCTGCCATCAGCCCTCTGAGGGCTTGGTGCAGGGTAATTTACTGTGGTACCTGCATTACGAGATTGGCTGTCCCTCTTTTCTCTTCTTTGACTAAGAGGCAGCTGTGGTCACTTCAGTGTAATCAAAAATCTAATGAAATCAGGGGAAGTGTTTTTAAGGTTACAGTGACCTTGACAGAGACACGGTAGCCCTGTGCTTAACTATTTTGTTGCACGGTTTTGAGGCCAAAAAGGTGTCAAAGTGCATTTTTCCCCTTTGCTTGGAAAATGTTAAAACTGTTCTCTGCAAACCATGTGAAATGTTTCCAGTCACTCCAGCGATGAACAGCACTGACATGCATGTATTAGCAGAAAACAGGAATAACTAGAGTCAGAGAAAATTATGCAATTATTCATAGTAATAATATTAATTTCACAATGTCATCGCTTTAGGGCCCTGTTGCAATAAATAACCTTGAGAGTTATCTTAGTGTATGTGACAGAGGACGTATGTGCAGTTGAGATCAGATTGCACAATAACTTTTTCCCGATGTGCCCTATGAAACATGGAACCTTGATCTCACTCACCAGTCACCCATGCTGGGGTTGTTTTAAGAAAAATGACATTCAGGACCATTATTCAATGCTGAAGTTACAAAAAAAAAAGAAGACTCAGCATTCTGCTATGGCTAGTGTTACCCTCAGGCATTTCTGGCATGTTTCCGTTGTAAATTCATTTTACATGTGGCCAGGAAGTACAACATCTTGTTGCATCTTGAAAAAAAACCTACCATATTTCTTCCCTGTTGCTCATTTCCAATCTACGGAAGCATCTGGTGGGAGCATGTCAGAAGATCTGTCACTAAATGTAAGAAGTTCAGCCCCCAGTGCACATTAATGTCTGAGTCTCATTTGAAAGAACAAGGTCAAATCATATTTTACTCTTCTGCTTTTTCAACTGTGACTGTTTTTATTTTGTGCTTCTCTCTTTTGAGTAGGACAATGTTTTTCTACTAAATACTGTTTTCACCAGTCACTTCTGAGCATTGGTTTTGGATGGAGATAAAAATTAACACTGTTGCTTTCCAGGATAATCCTAGCACCATAAGTTTCCACCAAAGCCTGGCCCACCTATTGAAGTTTTTGAGACATCCTTAGCAAAAATACCACCCAGGGAAAAGTGATAAAGGCCAGACACTCCAGTTTGCATGAGTGGTACTGCAGGGTTTGAGATGATGGCTGGCCATGCTGTGGCATTTGCCAGAGGGGCACAGATTTGTTGGAGAGTATGAAGACTCATCTTTAGTGTCATAAACATGGCCTCTCTCCCACCTCTCATTTCTTTCTATTTCTCCCTCTCTAGACCAAGCCAAAAACTGCATCACCATTTCCACCATTCTCACAATGGCAACCCCCAAAAATGTCTGTTGATTGTTAGGAGGAAGGTAAAGAGCTGTTTGCACAACATAAAAATTGCTTTCATTGCTCCTACCAAGCCAAGGTCCAAGCCCCACAGTCTCCTGCACTTTCTGCTGGCACAGAGCCTGTCCACTCCCTGCCCATACGTACCGACCTGGAGCTCTGTGGGGACAGAATTGGATCATTTCTGCCACACTCTTCTCCCATGACCTGCCTGTTTCCATCCCCATACCTTGCCTCCCATGAGGGTCACTGTCTCCTGGTTAATCTGGGAACTGAGATGTGAATAAGACAGGTTGCATTTCCCAGAGGTCAGGCTGGTTCCCCTGTCATAAGCCTCATGCTTATAATAGAAGCAGGAAAATTTGAGAGAACACATCTGATGTAATTAGGGTAACCTTTCTGCCAGGTGGTTAACAGCAGAGAAAAATGTTTGGATTTAATATACCCATGGCCCCTCTTGATAAAGGACTAAATTCCAATCTCCACTTAGAAACCTGAGAAAACTAAACATACCCTCCCTGGGAGCTCTTAAAGAGATGGATTTCCACCACTCACTTGCATTCCCAGATCTTTATTAGGCAAGAGGGAGCACAGTCATAAAGCCAGGCAAAGCCAGCAATGGCAATATATATCCAGATAATGAGCAAAAGAACCCACTTTTTCAAATCTGTTGGCAGAGCTCCACTTCCCTTCCCCCTGTCTAGTGAAAAGGTGCCCCAAAGAGAGCCCCATGGCTCCAGCACCTCAGCCAGGGTCAGGATCAGGGAGCAATCCTACCCAAGGAGCGACGGAGGACCCCAGCTGCCAGTGCTATGGACAGAAGAGCTCTCAGCTGCCTGCACAACCACCCAAAGGCCTGGTGAGAACACACACACTGATACAACTGAGGGTGAATCAGGCCACAGAGCCACACAGAGCCGCAAGGTAGGAGTTCAGGCAGCAGAGTGCCACCAACTCGCGTCCTCCGGCTGTCGACAAACTGCTGATGGAATGCGGTGTACCCACACTTCTACCTCCTTGTGGAGCCTACGGGCAGTGGTAGAAGAAACACTGTTCCAGACCTTTTTATGGCATGTCATGAAAGCAATCCAGTTATGTAAAGGATAGACCACTTTTCCCTGCAACTGTGATGCTGCTTCCTCCAAGGCACTATCATAAAAGTCAGGTTGTCATTTCAGTGTGTCCCCAGTACAAGGGTCCTTAAGGTTTTTGGGCCTCAGATGGCTGGAAAGGAATCACTGTGGTCTCCAGAACTGTTTTATGTTCTCAGCTGTGCTTTACTGCGAGGTTGCATCATGCCAGTTTGGAGGTGGGAAGCTCTGCTCTCTGGTGTGTTGGGTTGTGTGAGCTGCCCTGTCCAGCACAGTGATTTCAAACCATTTGAAGGCTGCTGCTTCATGCTAACTATGCTGTGCCCAGAGCAGTATTTGCCACGAGAGGGATTTCTACGTGGGTGCCATCATTTGTAACTGTTTATGAATGAATTTGGGCTGAAGTTGTAAACGCTGATCTTCACTCTGAAAGTCCTAGAGGATTTAACGTGTTTAGTCTGCTTTCGGAGACTGACAGCTTTTTAATTAGAGAGTCTACTACTCTCCTCTTCCATTCTGTTTTACTGGGTCTATTTGGAATTTACTGCAATATCCATGGGCTGGCTACCTATTCAGTGAGGCCTGGGATGGATTTTTCACCACATTTAGCTAAAGCTAAGTTCAAAACTAAGCATCACTCTCAGAGCTGAAGCTGCGGAGTTAGAAATTATTAGGAAGGTGTATGTGGAAAGTGCTAAGTGTGAGGGATTTGGATGCTTTCCAGGTTTTGCATATTTCAGCCTTTTGTGTGACTAATTTATACATTACACCCATTCTAAACCTAGAAACATAATCAGAAGACCTAAAATAATCCCTCTGAGACCCTTTGAACCTACCTTCCCTGGAAGAAAAGGAAGGTGCTTTCTCCTTTCATTAAACCCCTCATTGAAAAAATACATAGCTCTGAATGCAGAGCAAGAAACAGGACCCAGGAGTAAAGGAGGAGACTTACATGGGAAAGATAGAGACAGTCCAACCAGAATCAAAGAAGTAACATGAATTGTCCATGGGCATTTATCCAGGAAGGTTTGCTCGTCTCTGCCTCCATCACATGGGGATGGTGCCCAGGGAAAGCTGTGTTGACTGGTCAGTGTCCCAATGGAGCAGTGGAAGAGCATTATTTGGTTTTTGGATAATATATCTGTTCCCTTAGCTGGCCACACACATCATGTGACATGGACACAGGTGAGAGAATCTGCCTGGACAGCCTCAGCGAGGAACAGAACTCATCTTTCCCACCCATATTCATGCATTTCATTTTACCTCTTCTTTTTTCTCTTCTTATTTCCATTCCTTCACCTCCCCTCCTCTCTTTTTCTTTGTTCCAGAAGGCAGCTATCCAAGTGGCTCCACGAGCTGCCTGTGTTGTAGAGCTGTTTTCCTGCAGAGCAGCCATCAGCTGGCAGCAGCTAGTGGGGGAGCTTGGCAGCAGGAGCTGTGGTGACTTCTCTGCTGTGGGCTTTGCACAATGCCATGAGAACTCCTGGAACGGATGGGAATGATGTACACAAGAGATATTCCTGGGGCCGTTACACAATCCTGGAAGAGGCTGGATTGCAGCGATCCTATTAATGTCATTCATTCATCTCCAGTGAAGTCAACAGTTAAAAGCAATTTTAAGCACTTGGATCATACAGCATATATAAATACCTGTGTTCTGTCTAGCTGTAACAATTCAATGATAAGTATGACTCCCTGGTGAATGAACAGGGTATCACAGACTTATTTTGTCTTCCAAATGGGTCAGAGTTGAATCTTTTACTGGATTTCCACGTTTATTTTCACTTAACAGGTTAGATTTTCACTTAGAGAAGGCATTGCTTAGTTCTCAGGCTCATGACCGCAACAGAAACACTTCTAGATCTTCTGAAGATAATTAAAACAAATTGTTTATAACCTACAATTTGGTTCTACATTATAATGAACACCTTCATTTATATATATATATCAATATAGTTCAGGTTTATGTATTCTGTATATATGGATCCAGTAACCTTGAATCAATATGTATCACTTCATGACTACTTTAAGAGGCATTAAATTCATTAATCTTTATAGGCAATAATGACCTTTGCTGTGGTATCCTTGTTTTGCACCATTATCTAAAATAATGACGTTACACCCTTTGTTTCAGATATATGATTTTCAAAAACAATATCGGCTTTATTTGAGATGGTAGAAAATGTTTATAATATCCTAAAAGAAAAGCCATTTAGCATTTCTTTAAAAAGGTGCAGTTAGAACATTTCTAAAAATTTCAACAGCCATTTACAGTTGCTGAAAGTTTCACCTGAGAGCTGGTTGAAAATTGTGGAAAATACCAAAGCGAGCTCAAGAGTCAGATTGTTTTCGGTAGTGTGAGTATTTCTCTAGGCTTTAAAAATAAGGCAGTGGGATAAAACAAATTCTGATCTTAACATTAGCCTTTTAGGCAGTCTGTAATATGTGTGCTGTGCTTTTCAGTGTGTTTTGGCGCTTGTACTCCATCTGCAAGGTATCTACCTAGAGACACACACGCGCTGCCCAGTTTTCTTCACTTGCATGTTCAGCTGAGCCGTGTTTGGGCTTCAAAGGACATGCATGCAAATACACATTCATGTGTATGTATACAGAGATAAATCCAGCACTGAGGACTCTGTCGTGGTTTAACGCTGGTTTAAACACCAAAGTACATGAAATCTAATTATATCTATAAGGGGAATATGGATTTATTGAGGAAAACGGAAAGGAATTTGGGGGCAAAACAGGTCCACACTTAAAAGAGTTACAATAGAAAGAAAAGTTTATTACTAGTAGAATGAAAATTGAGAACTGATAAGAAATCAAAGCAAACTTTTAAACACCTTTCTTTTCCTGTGCCTCCCTCTTTACCACAAACCTCTCACAAGCGAAAACAAAATGAAATATGGGATTTTGGTCAGAGTTGCATTTTTTAAGTCTTTCTGTGCTTAAGGAAAAGAGGTTCTTCTGCTGTGCCATAGAATTTTCACAAACCAACATTCCACCCGAAAAAAACAATCTGTTGAAGTGAAAAAGGTACCTCTCCCATGAAACTTGGCAGTTTTCCCACACTGCCAAGTCATGGGCCACAGGAAAAAAACGCATGGGGTTATAAGTCTTTTAAGAATGAGTTATCTTCAGCCTGAAAGCAAAGGTTCTCTGCTTCGAATCTCTAACAGCTTCTCACAACTCCTGGCGTGAGCCTCTCTGTAATAGTTTCTTACAGCTTCTACATGGCCTGGAGTGGGCCTCTCTTTAAAATCACAGGCTGCACAAGAATTTCCCATCCCCCCAAGTTCTTTTTTTCAAATGGATTAAAGTCTTTTCTACAGCTTACAAGAAAGACTTTTAAGCTCCGTGCCAGAAGTGTGACCGCCCTCTTTTCCTGCCGTCAGTTCACTTCCATCCTCTCTGTTTCTGACTTTGGAGTCGTCATGTTCAGCTTCGTCCCATGCGACTTTACTTTCTCTTTCTTCCTCGCTGACCTGAAAGAAAAGGTGCCTTTGTGGGCTGCAGCATGTGGTGTTCCTTCGGTTCAGTGCAGGCTGTGCTGGATGCAGGGATGCCCTGCTGGCTCCGTGCAGGGTCTTGGCAATTTCAGATCACCTTGGCCACGCAGTCTTGGTTACATGCTGCATGTGGAGCCAGGACAGCTCTGGTCACACTCTGCATGTGGAGCNTTCCATCCTCTCTGTTTCTGACTTTGGAGTCGTCATGTTCAGCTTCGTCCCATGCGACTTTACTTTCTCTTTCTTCCTCGCTGACCTGAAAGAAAAGGTGCCTTTGTGGGCTGCAGCATGTGGTGTTCCTTCGGTTCAGTGCAGGCTGTGCTGGATGCAGGGATGCCCTGCTGGCTCCGTGCAGGGTCTTGGCAATTTCAGATCACCTTGGCCACGCAGTCTTGGTTACATGCTGCATGTGGAGCCAGGACAGCTCTGGTCACACTCTGCATGTGGAGCCAGGACAGCTCTGGTCACACTCTGCATGTGGAGCACGGAAGCTCTGGTCACACTCTGCATGGTGAGCACGGACAGCTCTGGTCACACTCTGCATGTGGAGCACGGACAGCTCTGGTCACACACTGCATGTGGAGCCAGGACAGCTCTGGTCACACACTGCATGTGGAGCACGGACAGCTCTGGTCACACACTGCATGTGGAGCCAGGACAGCTCTGGTCACACGCTGCATGTGGAGCCAGGACAGCTCTCCCCTGGGGGCAGGGCCAGCCCCACACCACCATCATTCTAAGGGGTTGAGGGGAGGCCTGGGTCAGGGCCCTCCACCTCTGGCCACCCCTTGGCCCTTGAGGTCAGAACAAAGAAGAACTTCCCACATTTGCCTTCCTTTACATATGAGGCGTTACCAGCCCTCTCATTGAGTTAGCAACTTATCCACCAACCAAGTTTTCAACCTACCACACACACACATGCAATAAATGCAGAATTTGCACTTATATCGCACCTGCTGCCCTGCAATCAAAGGCCTCAAAGTATTTTGAAGTAATTTAAGAAGCAAATATCCAATGGTTGTAGTCAGGAGTTGCTGGAATACTTTGTCCCCTCTTCACATGTTTCACTCAGTTCTGTGCTTCTCTCTGTCCACACTAGATAGGTAACAACTAAGCCTTCCCTCACTGTTGCAAAGTGGATATATTTCTAATTTTCCTAGTGAAGTGAGCTGATTCCCCCAGGTCCTGGAAGATTAGCAGTGCTAGGAGCAGCACTCACATTGTCCTCCTAAACCATGTACTAATCATTAGAGCTGGTGATCTCTCCAACATCTCTTTTTTGCCACACACTGCTTTTTTTAGATTTTCATATCCTGCTCATCATTCCAAAACAGAAAGAGAGACATCTGAAGCATCCTCAGCTCCAAAAATGGTTTGTTCAGAACCTTCCAGGATTCATCCTGATTTTGTCAGAGAGTACACAAGTGTGGTGATTGTCAGCTGTGTAAATCCCAAGGGAGGACCACAGGATTCTTGTTGGACAATTGATGAGCCAGGCACAAACCTATCAGCATCCCAGGTCTGCCCTGAACATCACAGAAAGACTAATAAAGTTTTAAATTAAAAAAAGAAATTCCATCAACGTTAATCTTTCAAAAACCACTGTCCATCTGGGTGCCTTCTTCCTTGGTATTAATTACGAAGACTGTAATCCGTAAGTAATATATGAGCGAGATGTAAGCTCACTGCCATTGTCTTTAATATTTTGCTTGCTAACAGGGCATCTAATCCACCATGAGCAGGAGTCCATCAAGCCTCAGGGGCTACCTAAAGCACACAATCCCTCTGTGAGCAGTAATCTCCTCCATGGAATCTTCCATCTCATGTACTAATAAGTGTTGCTGAAGGCTCATTTGCTCTGGGATATCCTGGTGGTGGAAGGGATGACACCGTACCCAGCTCCAGGCACAGCAGAGAGTGGAGCCCTGGGATGAGTTTGGGCAATGAGGCAGATTCCTGGCACTTTTACCTTTGTGGTGAAAACCCCTTCTTCCTTGGCACACAAGTGCTCTGCCAAAATTTGTGAGCATGGACACTGGACTGAAAAGATCCCACCAGCGGTTTCAAGCAGTGAGATCAATAATAATTTCCACACTCGGCTCTTTTACATAACACTTCCCTCCCTGCTCCCCATGGGATAAACTGTGGGACTCAAGGCTGACATTTTGCCGATGCTGGGAGTGCGGGCAGTTCCGGCAGTGGCTGCAGGAGGAGAAGGAGCAGCATGGGGGAGAGGCACAGGCAACTGAAATTCATTACTTGGAGAGGTCGCGAGGGTCAGTGACAGTGGCGCTGAATGGATTTTTCCAGCCGTTTTGAGATGAGATTTGCACTCTGTAATCTGAATGCTTTTATCTATTTCTGAAAATAGACAGGAATTTTTTCCACAGGCTGCTCCAATCTGGCCGTGGAGATGCAGGGAAGGATTACAGGGATAAATTCAGGTTTTGTTAAGCAAGCATAGCTTTTCCAAACCAAACATAGACAGCATTCTCTCAGCACAAACATGTGTACAAGAGCTCTCTTGTCAGAAGAACATGTCCCCTTGTGCAAGAGATGAAAGTGTGAGGTGCTGTGCATAGCCCTGGAGCACTTAACTTCTGTTTTGTATTCTGCTTGCCTCTCCAAGCCAGCTGTGCAAGAGCCAGCGAGGTCTCTCCAAAGCTGCAGAGAATGATCTAGATTTGTTTCCCTGCTGAACTGACAAGTACTAGTTTACTCAGTGATTATTTTCTGTTTCACTCATATTTTGCTACTGTTGAGTTTCCTCTCTTGCTTAGTCATGTCCTCTTCTGGCAGCAGTTTCTCTGAAAAGAGAGCTGATTCTAGAAATTAGCTAGGACAGAAACTGTCGAGTGGTGTATTACAGCACTTTCAGGGATGAGGAATTGATAAGAAGCCAGCTTTATTTACTAACTTTTTCTATTCAGAATAGAAAATATGATTCTAGGGCTTGGTTTTAGTGTTACTAAAATGTTTTCAGCTAGGATCTAAAGAATGTGCTTAGGTGTGGATATACTGTTGTCTTGGGGCAAAACAATGTGGGATAGCAGGACCTGCGGTTGCACAGCATCTGCTGTGTTCACAAGGTTTTACCACTTTACTGGTGTCCCTCAGTGCCACCAGCCCTGTCTCCAAGCAGCACACCTGCCCACACTTGAGTCATACAGTCACTTTCCTGCCCAACTCCTTCCAAGTGCCAGTCATTTTCTCTTACCTGCACTTTAGCACCCCCACTTTAAATACAAAAGAGCTGCTATGAAGCACAGATATACCCTTTATGGGTGGGAAGAGCTGGGTTCTGACCCCGCTCTCTCAGGCTGCAGGCTGGGGACATGCCACTGATAGTGGTCAAATGTGTGTGCAGTGGCAAGTGCTGGGCCAGCAGATCAGGAGCTTCCCTTACTGTCCTGCCAGGAGGTGGCTCTGCCTAGCCATGGCCAGGTGGCCCACAGAGCTGCAAAGTAAACAATCAGGAGCAATAACTCTTGGGAAAATTAGGGAAAGGAAAAGGTAATTCTATTAAGCACTGCAGTCATTGATGGTAGTAAAGCCTTTGAGGTGGGGGAGGTATGGATCTGCATGGAAAACTATACAGATGGCCAGGGCATGCAGGGGCTGGAAAACCATGCCAAGAGCCAAGCTGCTGAAGCATCTTGACAGCTCTGAAAGATGATGATGGTAAGTGACCATTCCTTGGAAGCCTCCTGGAGATTCAGAGTGGGGGAAAGGTCTCTTAGGAGACAGCCAGATCCACTGAGCTTCAGCTGTTTGACGGAGGTTTAGATCAGCCCTTCTCAATGCAGTGTGGTACATCCATCAAAACAAAAAACCAAACAAACAAGTTAGCAAGTGCAAAACCCCACTGGCATTCACCCATGCCCTTAATATTTACCAGCAGCCTCTCACCACCCTCCTGTCTGTGCATTCTGCCATTTGCCTGAGCTCAGAGCACAGTTTTATTTCAAGCCAACAGCGAGCACTGCCTGGGGGTGCCAGACACCTTCAGATGCAGCCGTTCTGTGCCACAGAAGATGAGACATCAACCATTTCCCCTTGGCAAGCTGATACTGACAGCAAAATTAGTTGAATCTGTAATTTGGAAATTGTTTCTATGATTTACCAAGCCAGTCAGACTACAGCTCTAAACATCACCTTCTGGACAAATGAAGATACTAAAAACATACCCTAAGGAAGTGTTCTGAGGAATTTTCTTGTGAGGCAGGATGTTTGTGCAGATGGCAATGTAATTCCAAGGATTTAAGATGGTGCTTGGGCTCAGCAAACTCTCCACACTTGCTCCTAATGGTCCCACCAGGTGCAGTTCCCCATGTAGCAGCCTTCCCACACTGGTGCTAGATGGGCTCTATGCTGTCAGACCTTCAGCTGGCTCTTCTGCCTCTCTCCCTGCCTCCCCCAGTAAACAAATAACGGCAGACTCCTGTTCAGCCTTGTCTATTTTGGGATCTCTAGCAGTCCTACTGATAATCACTGTTATAAATGTTTACACTGATAGGAGACTGGCCCATATTGTACAGAGATAATAACAGTACAATTTGATATTCATGAGGTGCTGATGATCTCTAAATATAGAAACAGAGTAATTATTGCTGGCATTACAGGCTGGATTTCAAAAAGCAGATAAATGGAGAAATGGATATGCTATTTATTGCAGCTTCAACAGTAACAACAGGAAAGCTGTCTCCCTTGATTAGGCAAGGGCCAGACTGCAGAAGGCAGAGCTCATGGCAGAGGGCAGAGGGATGTGATAGCTACCAATGGAAGGGAAAAGCGCAGCTATAGGAAAGAAACCTGAAACGCACCTAAGGCCAAGCTCAAACCAATGAACAGGCAGTGGAACAGGTTGAGTGTACCAGGAAAATCCATTGTGACTGGAAAAAAAAAATCATAGACCCTTTTACCAAAGCCCTTAAGGAAAGGCAAAGTCTTTAACCACCACCATCAATACCTGTCTGCAGCTTGAGCAGGCTGCCAGGGTGCAGTGAGAGCATGCTGGACCAAGATCCAAACCATTTGCATCCACAGGCAGTGAGCTGTGGCCTCACTCCAGCCGCAGGAGCTGCAGGGACACTCAAGGCTTGCACACAAGGCTGAGCAGGGGGAATAGCATCCCTGCATGCTGGCCACTGAAGTAAGTGCAAGTTCCTACACCTGGGTCAGGCCAATGCCCAGTATCAACCCAGGCTGGGGGATGAAGGCATTGAAGGCAGCCCTGTCAAGAAGGACTTGTGAGTTCTGATGGATGAAAAATTGGACTTCATTCAGCAATGTGTATTCCCAGCCCTGAAAGCAAACTGCATCCTGGGCTGCATTCAAAGCAGCATGGCCAGCAGCTCAAGGGGGCTGATTCTCCCTGTCTTCTCCACTCTGGTGAAACCCCACCTGGAATGCTGCATCCAGCTCTGGGCCCCAACATAGTAAGGACATGGACATGCTGGAGTCAGTCCAGAGGAAGCCACGAAGATGATCAGAGGGTAGGAGCACCTCTGCTATGAAGATGGGCTGAGAGAGCCGAGGTTGTTCAGCCTGGAGAAGAGAAGGCTCAATGGAGACCTTATAGCAACTTCCAGTATCTAAAGAGGGCTTACAAGTAAGATGGGGACAGGCTTTTTAGCACGGCTTGTCTCAACAGAATGCAGGGTGAGGGTTTTAAACTAAAAGAGGGTCATTTGGTTTAGCTATAAGGAAGAAGAATTTTACAGTGAGAATGGTGAACCACGGTAACAGGTTGTCCAGAGGGGTGGTAAAGGCCCCATACCTAAGAACATTCAAGTATAGGTTGGATGGAGCTCTAAGGAACCTCGTCTAGTTGAAGATGTACCTGCTTATTGCAGGGTGGGTTGGAAGTGACCTTTAAAGATCTCTTTCAACCCTAAATCTTCTGTGATTCTTTGGATGTGTGCATTACATAATTCCCTTTTCTGACTTCTTTTGCTTCATTTTAGGAAAATTTAGATCTCACTGAAGACAATAAAAGTAGTAGGTACTCAGTGTTTTTGGTGGACAGGTTGCTGGTTGACTACAGAGTCCTTCAATACATGTGCAGGCACTTAGCTTCGGGCACGCAACTCGGTATTGCTGAGCGATTTCCTGGATACATCTCTGCTCTGTCAAATGCTGTGTATGTTTGGGGACATGTCTTTCTCCCAGTCTCTAGAGGATGTCAGCAAGGTTAGTTACCTAATGACTGGGCAGATCCCCATCTGTCTGGAATCATGGCCGTTGTAGTTTCCACAGCAGTGGTGCCCGCAGAGCTGATCACTGTGCTGGCTGAACTGCCAGAGCCATCCAGGATCTGACACTGTTTTGTGCAGCCCTTCCCACCCACTCCTGTGAGGAACCTCACCCCTGGCTGGTGTTTCCACAATAGAAAAAGCCAGATTTGCTTTGACTTTGCCCTTTACCATCACTGGGCTGAACCAAGTGCTCACCAGTTTCTGTTTCTGTAGAGAAAAAGACATGGACTGTAGCCAGGCTGCTTCCCCAGAGAGATCAAAAGAAGTGAAACCTCCAAACAGAACAGGTTAGGAGCTGGGGGTTCACCTGGGGTTTGATTGTTGGTAGGACTCTTGACAATAATTTACTGAAGTGAGATGAGGAAGGGATAAAAGTTACGCACCGGTAGCAGACTTTGGTCTGAAAGTTCATTGAAAAGAGGATGTTTCTAAGACCAGCAATTCCTGAACCAGTCTCCTTATTAGGTGATTCTGCACTCTCAGTTTTTCTGAGGTTTAGAGAACTCATGCTTGCATGTGAATTTCACATGGATCACCCCAGTAGATGAAGAGCTAAAATCATTCACAGGCTCTTCCGCTACTCTTCTGCCCTTCCTCTACCTTCTCTATGCTTACTACTATGCAAAAGAGCAGAGGAGAAAAGAGAGAAGAAGGAGAAAAAAAATCTAAAGAATCACAAATAAGAAAAAAATTGAGGTAAAACTTCATAGCATGTACACAGTTTTAAATACATTCCTGGAGGTATACAAATATTGACTAAACCTTAAAATGTAATATAGTTTACTGAAGTAGGTTATTCTGTGTCGGAGCAGAGGGAGTCAAAGTTCCCTACAAAGACTTTTACAGCTCTTTGTCAGACAACACCTCAAAGTTTTTATTTAAGTTTTACAGTTGGGGAAACCAAATTGCTGAGAAGTTACATCACTCAGCCAAGAGCTGCAGCAGGTCACTGGCTCTATTTCCATGGGAGCTCAGCCTAGTTCTGGGTCACCAGCACTCTCAGACAAAAAAGGGTCTTGGTTAAAATGGACATGCGTGGGGTTTCAAACTAGTTGTTCCCAGCAGCAAGAGCTATCTGGCTTTGGGAAAACTCTCCTGTGCTGTGTTTGGCTTTGTGTCAGAATGGTGCAGAGAAATGAGTGGCTGTGGCCAAGCCAGTGTCACAGTGACTCCTCACATGGACCCTGAGCTCTCAGACGAGCTCCAGGCTTGTCTGCACCAAGTCAGCTCCCACACAGACACATTCACTAGGCATTTTGCTTAAATAACTGGCAAGGGATGTTCTTGTTGTTGAACATGTGTTTCAGTTGGATAGAATCTGCTCAGCCTGTAGGGAATCTGGGCTGTGGCAAAGGCAGATCAGAACAGTATTTTTAAATTAATAATAATAAAGACATTTCAAGCATAGTTTGTACTCTGCTTGGGGAGGAGCTCTCTGCCCCTGGGGACTTTTCAGGATGCTGAGCCATGACAACAGTTGCTTCTTCCCTTCTTGCTGCTCTTAAGCAATGTTTTGCTCTCCCAGGCAGGTGATGATGGAGGCATTGCACCACCTTCTCTAACATAATCCAAAGTTCCATTCAATCTGTGCAGGTTACAGAAGAACCCTCAAACTGGGCTGCTGCTTCAGAGCTGGAGGACAGAACCATTCACCCTGTCGTTTGCAGGTCCCCAAGTGTCTTGGAGGAGCTCCAGGGGTCCAGCACAAGACACAGAGAACTGGGTGTGCTGGCAGGAGGATTGGATTAATGATGAGAGCAGTCCTGCTGGGAAATCTGTAGGCCCCACAAATCAAAATGCTCAAGAATGCGGTGCTGAGGTCTGCTGCTGTAAGCTTTGTGAAGGAAAGACAAATCACTAGTCTCTAGGGACAACACTTAATTTTGTATAAGGGAAAAATGTGACATTCATTTGTAACTTCCAGGTTTTTCCAATTCCCATTTGGTCACTGTTCAAGGTTGTGCTTTCAGATTGCAGCTCTTTACTGTTGGGCTTTTTCTTCCCCCCTACAAAATACGGATTTTGTACTGATGAGGTCAATGACTGGAATTTTCTATTCAAGAAGCTTTTCTTCTTAGTTTCAGATGGCCACGGGCCGAGCAGCTACGCAAGTCTGAAAGTCACCAGCATCCTGTGGTGACAATCAGGGTTTCTCACCAAAATCATTTCTCTATGCCTGAGACCCAGTCCACCCCTGCATAAATCTGGTTGTGCGATACAAAGGGGTAAAATGGAAATGGAATAGGAATGACACTATTATGACAGGTCCCAGGAGCTACTCTGGCAGCACTTTATTTGGTGCGTGTTCTCTGCCATAGTTGGTATTTTTTTTATTGCTGTGGTGGTACTTTCTGGGGCTTGGAATAACTCACCATTTTTTAAACAGCTCCTTTGAAGCACAGAGCAGAGAAGAGAGTCAAGAGAAGAGAGAAGAGGGTTAGAGTGGAGAAAAGAATCCAAATTCTTCCCTTCTCACATGACTTGTCTTATGCACATTGCAGAGAAGTAAGTTGAAAGTGTGTCTTCACAGGCAGCCACAGGTCAGTCTGCTGAGGGTGGGAACGAGAGTGGGACAGGGAGGGTGGGAAGTGGAAATAATAATTGTTTTTAGCTCAGATCAACATGTCCAAATCAAACCTTCACAGCTATCTTTCCTCATAACTTTTTCCACTTCCACTGCCTGCAACTCTCACGTTGGAATGAGTGGTGGAAACAGTCCTAGTGGGTCGTGAGAAAGGATCAGATCTCTAAACATGTTGTTATTCCTGTTTTCCAGCTCTTGGCACTCACAAAAACGGATTATTAAATACAGCAGGTAGCAGTCAACTGATCCAGCCATCCCAGCAGGTACAGGGAGTTCTGTATGAGGAACAAAACTGCTGGAGTAGACTTTCCCTATTGCATAGTCACTTGTTAGGCTTTACAACCAAAGCAGTGCAGATGCTTCAAAGAGACATCACTTACTAGAGCACCCTTTTCTGCATTTTCAGAGTTATTGCTGAATACCTTGTCTGCATTGCCCTGTAACAAACAAACCGAGGCGCAAATCAGCATCTCTAATACTTTAACAAGACAGTCTGGGGTTTGTTTTACCGATGTAATTATACAGGAGATAAGAGAATGGGCTTTGACTTTGATCCAGGTCGCTTATCATGAATAACAAAAAATAAACATCAGCAACCACATAACACACATATGCCCCTTATCTAGTATGGACAATTTTGAATTGATGATAGCCTTATACCCTAAAAGAAAAAAAGGGTTCTGTCTTCCTGCAGCCCTCGGAACTATGGGGTCTATTAGACACAGACACCAAAGTTCATTTTCTGCTTATGAACCATCACCCCTCTCAGTGAGCTGACTGGAATTCTCCTCAAGCATTTAGAGCCAATTAGAATAACTTGCTGCGACCTTGCTGTTCCCTGTGTGTGCTCCAGGAAGAGCCCTGTGCATGTGCCTGGTCAGAACGGGGGAATAGGAGACGGTGAATGGCAGAAAGGAGACCAAGTGGCCTGCCCTGGGACTCTCTCGGGTGGTTCCAGGAGCCAGGACATTAGGGAGGAAATTAGGTGAGAAGGGAAATACAGCAGGGAATTACCACAGAAGGGGCTTTTTGCTGTCCCTGAATGGACAGGGCTTTTGGCTTGTGGGAGGAATGGGGCCCATTTGTTAGCTTTCTCCACTGCTCCTCATGACTTCTTCAGTTGAGCAAGCCCCTCGGTTTCTGCGGGGAGAAGAGCTGCAAGAACTTATGAGGCCAGGCTGGGGAGAGGACTCATAGGTCTCTCTTGGAGTAACATTCCATGGAGAAGTCTGTCAGACATAGAGATGAGAAAGTTTCAAAGCAAATCAGTATGCAACATACGAAGTGTAGAAGACCTCCAAAAGTTACACTGTGGAGACAGATAAGCCTGTGAGGCCTCTCTCCAGGGGCCCTGAGATAAGCTTATCGCATAGCAAAGATCCCCTTGGAAGAAGCAAGACTGTGGTGAGGGTGAGACCATGCCAGACCCGTGATGCTCTGGGGGCCCTGTGTAGAGCCTTTGTAATCCATGGGCTTCTCCCCTCTGACACCACCCCATATATACCATATATACCCCTGCATCTACCCTCGGACCTGAGGGAGCTCTGTCCCTGGGCACTCTTCACGGGGTGCTGATCAATAAAGCTGCCCTTTGCGGAACTGCCAAACGAGGCTCCTCTCTCTCCCTGAGTCAGCCAGGGTTACCTCGCAAGGCAGAGCTGGAATCACTCACTGAATCACTACTAAGAGCTGATAGCCTGCTGAAACAGGCATTTCCTTGCGGAGGTTCCCCAGGCAGCCAGAGGATCGCCACGGGCCCCTATGGAGCTGTCCCTTGTGGGACTTCTCTCTAGGAGAGCTGCAGCATCCCGGGTCTGACCAACAGAGACCCCTCAACTGTCCACATTACACTCCATGACAGCCTTGGTCAGTGAGTCTGGAGCAGGACAGGGCCAGGCAGAGGCTACGCTGCTGCCAAACGTAGCAGCAGAAGTCCAGGACAAGCACCTAGAACAGCAATCTCCCACTCTGGTAACAGCTCCCAGCCGACAATGACAAGGGAAACAAGTTACACCAGCCCCCAGCTGGTGAAGAGCCTGAAGGAAGGATTACAGGCTTCCAAGCAGCAGCAGTATGCTCCATCATATCTTCAATCCCACATCACTGTGGGGACACTCTGTGCCCCAACTCTGCTACCCACTGAGACACAAAACGCCTCCTGGCCTGGCAGCTTTGGGATTGCTGGTGAAAATCAGGCTTTAGGAAATGCATGGCCATCCCATGAGGTGTGATTTGCTTTAGAATGCTACCACTATTCTCAGAGAAGCCAAAGCCATCACGGTCTTTGCCATCTGCATGGGGTCACTGGTTTGCAGTGGTCCCTACAGCAGCAGCACCAGGGCTCCTGGGCTGGCTGGTCCCAGTGAGGCTGCTCAGACCCCCATGTGCTTTAATTACTGGTGCTTTAATGCAGAGCTTTGTCTGCACTGCCTGAGTAGAAATTCAAGGTCTGTCAGCTTTGGGAGACGAAAATCAGGATCACTCAGTAGTCCTCAGACAACACTACAGATACAACATCTGGGTTAGGCACCTCTGGCAGCCCTGGGGACAGCGAGGAGAGCATAAAGCTGCCTGCAAAACCAGCAGTGATGCTGCTCGCATGTGCGTGCAATTGGGAATGGTCGTGCTATAAAGGGAGAGTTTAAAAACAGCCAGATATTTTTCCTTTCTTCTTTATTTGTTTCTGCCATGACATGAGGCAAAGAGCAATGCTCTACAGATGGTCAACAATGAAGCTGTGTAACAAAAGAGAAAAGTGGTTGTCCTAAAACATCTGACTGGGATCCATCACGACTAATCAAGGGCCAGAAATAAAAGTGACCCCCACTGCACTGGTAGGGGGAGCTGGGAGCCGATTCCTGAGCATGTCTACTATACCATGTCAAAAGGCTACCTGAAAATCCCTCACTGGAGTCAGCTGAATTATTCAGGGACCTCAGCCAACTCAAGTATCTTCTGCTTTATGAGCCTTGAGGACCCTAAGGCATGTGCACTCTTGCTATTCATTGCAGTGGATTCAGACTGGCTCTCTGCTATCTATATTTATCACGATCCCCTCAGGAAGTGTTTTGGCAGGATTTTGTAATGAAAACCCTGCCCGGAGCACTCTTTGGCATGTAGTGAGCAGCCTTAAAATAGTGCAGTGACATACTGCAATAATTACTCATATTAACACTCTTCATTGTGCTCTGTGACGCTTTGTCCCCGTCGCCTGGCTCATCCCACCACTTGGCGCGTGGTGGGACGGCAGGAAGGAGCTGACCTTTCCTAAAAGGCAAAGTTCAGCGCCAGGCCCGGCCCCAAGCCCCTGAAAACCCAGCAGCCACGGCTGGGGTCCCATCCATCACGCCAGCAGGGAGCTGGCACCAACCCCCCCCGCTTCCTTCCAGATCCAAAGTTCACAGGTGTTCAGGCAGGATATTTTGGCTCCTCTCTAGCCCGTCGGTGTTGTTTGAGGAGAATGTTTAAAAAAAAAAAAAGCATAAAAGTCCAGCCACACAGGATAACTTTGAGCCCACACTAGAGGAGCAGGCTGCCTGCTCACCAATTTTATGCTGGCTTCCAGTCTAACCTGTACATTCAGGTTTTTATCCCCTTTGGAGTAAATCTTCATGAACTGTGCTAACTCCATATCTTGTTTCACCTTAAATAGTAACAAAAAAAGTTGTTTTCAGTCAGAAGAGAGATGGGGAAGTGGGGACAGCTTTGCTTGGAATTGATAGAACCCTTAAAATTTCAGTATTCTTGAGAAAAAGTTCTCTGTTTAAAAGAAAAGAAACAACACCTACTTTAATTGCTTGAATAGTGCATCTTGAGCATCTGCAGTGTGTTTTTCTGTTGATGACAAAACGTTTTGAGAAACATTTTGTTACTCATGCCTATTTACCCAAACTTGCTAGATTTCAAGAGCTCAGTCTAAAACCCATCCAAGTCAGCATGAAGAGTCCCAAGTACTTCAGTGGTCTTTGATTAAAACCTCATGTCATCTAGGACTACTTAGCATTCCTCACAGTCATGGTCCACATGTTTCAAGATGACACAGTCCTGTAATTGCAGAGGCCATGTTCCCAGAACAAATATTGATGTAACTGCTTAATTATGGCTTCACAAGGAGAGAGAATAGTCCAGTCCTTCCAATATACTCTGATTCAGAGAACATTATGGCACAAAGCCTCCTTCAATCTTTATTTTCAGTGAGTGCACCATCACTTTGGGGGAAATTAGCACCTGGTAACATCACTTCATTTGCTGGGACTAATCGGTGGGTGCATAAAGGCACCCCAACCACCCTCCTACTGTGTGCCAGCCCTTTGTACTTCCATGGTGTTATCTCAGAAGATCTAAGCCCCTCCTGAAATTTAGCCATGCCTGCTTAAGAAGTTACATCCACGCTGATATTTGCCCCCTTATGTAGGCTCGATGAACTCAAAGACACAGGGAGTTTCAGAGTGTTCACAAAAGGAAGGACTGAAGGAACAACAGCAACTGGAATCGACACATAAGGCTATTTTTTTCATTAAGAAAACTCATTTAGGCCACATGAGCTAGTGAATGTGTTCACAACCACTTCTGTAACTATGATGCCATGGAAAAATGCTATTCCAAGAAAGCATCTGGCTAAATACAACAGACTCCCATTAAGCGAGCCTACACTTTTGTCAAACTGCAAGACATCTTTCAGAATATAACAAAGAACATTTTTTAAAGCTGCTTTTCTCTAACTTGTCATCAAATCTACCCTGAAAGCACAGTGAGGCAATGAACTCAGTATCTGACTTTGTAACGGGATAGGTATCTGCCAAACGTATCGTCACCAGCCAACAATGCACTAGTCATATAGATTTTTTTTTTCCATGCACCAGCCTTTATTAAAGCTTTCTCAATTAATTCTGTGGTCTCCAGGACCTTCTTCCAAGGTCACCATTCATGGCTGAAAGGGCTGCTCACAGAATAATGAACAGTAACTTCCCTGAAGACTTTCTTGTAAGCCATAATCAAACACAATCTTCTGTTAATTGCCTAAGCATATTTGGTGCATTAACAAGAGGAGCTTTAAATACATACATATATATAAAGTTTATGTATAACCAAACACAACTGCAGAAGGAAAAGCTAAGATATTAGCACCATACGAGGATCCTGTTGATGACTTTTCTATCAAAGCCAGATCTGATTGCTGACATGGGGGAAATGTTTTATTTGGAATAAAGCCTTTTTTTCAGAAGACCATGTCTCAAATGCAGTGCTGGATGACTACTCCTGTTCTTGCCTAAATTCTTGCCTGTGAGAAGAGGTCAATAATAGGCTCTTGACCTAATTACTGCTCTAGATCTAGCTGTCTGCTGAAAATTCACTCCTAGACATCTGATTTTGAACCAGACTGAGTTGGTTAGTCATGAAGGCTTCTCCTTTGATGTTCAACTCTCTAGGGCACAGCCTGTCTCACCACACTCAAAAGACTAAGAGGTCTAAGGAAGTGCTGTCAGGAGCAAGCAAGGCCTCACCAAATCAAAGCAACCCACTCACATAGCATCAAATAACATGGGGTTATTTGAACTTGTGGAAATGCTGATTTTTAAAATTGATCAGTTGGTTTTGCAGTTATCAGAATGGCTCTCAGCCCTATCTCACCATGGCTAAACAGAAGTTGATTGCTACTGCTGACCAGCAAGCCTACTGCTGACTAAGATAAGCCACAAGTGGCCTCCCCTCCCGAAAAACTTCCTTGGTTTGCCTTGCAATCCCAGGGAACTGATACATAGCACAGAGGAGGATATATCATTGAGAGCTCCAGGTACTGGCAGAGCTCAGCAGGAAACCAGGAGGTACGAGAGTAACATGTGTCCCAGTCTCTTAAATGAGAAAATCTGCACAACTCCGAGCTTTCTGCTGCTATCAGTCCTCTGCTCTTCAAGCCACTCATAAAAGAAGAGCATCTGGAGACAGCATATTTTGGTTTTCATATGCCTCAGGTGAGGCTACAGGCCACCCTTCTAATACCAAGCAAAGACCAGGCATCTTTACGTGTCTTAGAACATTGTCGAGTGTGCAGCAGGGCAACCTCTAATCCCCAGGAGGGAAACCAGAGGGTGCAGTGATGGAGAACTAGCAGAGCCTACCAAAGACTTGGCATTTCTCTCCTCTTCCCTTTTTCCCCTTTGAGACTTTTCCCTGGGAGTCCTTTAGACTCCTGGACTGCCCAGAGAATAATTTCAATGGATACTACAGTTTTGAAAGAAGGTTGGATCAAGGTCCTGGAGAAGAGTAAAAGAGATCCCTAGATATTTTCTCCTTGCATATGCTTTATGGTCCTTCTGTAGGGTAAGTTAACAGGTTTTTCTAGGTATGCCACAATCCATATTACATTATTTTTCCATTGCTAGTTTCAAATTATACTGCTTCTCCCTCTAAGCTCATAAAGCTCTTTTTAAAAGCTCATAAAATTTCACCTGTGTACATTTATGGCTCTCAGGATATGAACTAAACTCAATTGATTTAGCTATATTTACCACTGCTGAACTTCACCCTGTATTTTACTATACTATCTTTTCAGGAGGAATAAGCCACTTCCTCCTCCTTTCCTCTTCTAGTGCAGCCACTGAATCCAGAAGACTAATTCAATTTTTTCCCCCTTTTGTTTGTAAGCCGCCAATACAATTCTGGCTTAAAATGTACGTGAGTGTGTCTACACTGACAGATTTAGCTCTGTACCTCTCTCCAAAGCCCTAAGTCTGTGGTCATCCATGCCACATATTCATAAAAAGGACCTTTTAGAGATCACCTAGATCAACTAGATCAGGTTGCTCAGAGCTTTGTCCAGCTTGGCCTTGAATTCGTTTCCAGGGATGTGGCATCAACCACTTCTCTGCAACCTCTTCCTTGTTTGCTCGAAGTACTTCCTTCCAGAAGGAAAACCAAGCACAGCTGACTGTTTCCCTGCATTTCCGATGGGGCAGGTGTGGAAGGCCCCCACTGTGGTACCTCCTCCAGAACCTTCCTTGCTAACCTCTTCTGAGTCACAGAATCTGCTGAGTTGGGAGGGACCCACAAGGACCATCGAGTCCAGCCCCCGGCCCCACACAGCGCCATCCTCAAAAGTCACACCACATGCCTGAGAACATTGTCGAAACGTTTCTTGAACCCTGTCACACTTGGGGCTGTGACTACTGCCCTGGGGAGCCTGTCCCTGTGCCCAACCTGTGCTTCAATGGTCCAGCAAACTTATGGCAAGTCTCTCTTGGTCTTGCCAAGGCTGGACAAAGAGGCCAGCAGAAGAGCAACAGTAACCACACATCTAATATGGTCAGAAATTAACACCTGTAAAATAACGTGGTAGCCAGGCAAAAACTCACAACTGGAGGCAGAGTTTATCTAAAAATATTTGGGTTGCCATGATTCCTTTTCCCATTTTAGACAAGACTGTGAAAACAGTTTTGATCTCTAGCCCTTTATTTCCTTTATGGCCGGAACATGAAATGAATCAACATTTCAGAACCTCCAAAATATTTTTATTTGCTCTCAGTATTTGCTTATAAAAATGATTGGAGTTTGTTAAAGGGAGCGGAAGAGCTGCGTTATTTTTCGCTGCTTGGGGAAGGAATGAATTTGCAAGGGATACAACAGGAACTGGCTCTAACATTTGCAGCTTTGTGGTTCATTCTCTTTCTTGGTTTCATAGTAAATTGCTGCACTGGACAGGAAGGATGCTTAATTTCTCACAGACATGTGACTCTGAAGCAAGGGTTCAGCCCTGGAAGCCTCATGCCTTGGCAGTGGTCACCTCTGCACAGTCCTGACCTCCACAGAAGGAGCATGACCCCTGTCCCATGTGCACAGCTGCCACAGGAGGAGGGCAGTGGCCATGCAGAAGCACCCTACATGTCGGACAAGGGACCACCAGGCCCCTGCTCCTGAGAGGGAGGCGGCAGGTCCTGGCTGACACTGAAAGCAGAAACCTGATTCACTTTACTCAAGTGTGTTGTATAGAATAAAGTCTGATGGAGGGGAAGAAAAAAATCTCACCAACATGCAACTTCTGCTTTTTCTTCTCCCAAGAGACAAAAAAAAATCACACACTTGTCCTGTCCAGAGAGATCTTAAGCAAGGGCTGGGCTGAAATCAAGGCGCCAGGTATGAGCATCCTTGAAGTTTAAGAAAGGACCTCTTCTCTTAAGATGGGCTATCTTAAAAACCTCTCTATAATAGCCAAACTAAAGTCCTGCATTCCAAGAAAAAATGAATTTAAGAATATTACATCCAGATGCAGATTTTAATTTAGTAGGTCTTGGCTGTGGGAAATTACCAACGTGACCCAGCGGACCTCAAAACTCACTGCTTTTCTTCAGTATCATGTGCCCCAAGACACCTTGACATAGAGACCCAGGAGCAACACCCAGAGCTGGGTGAGCTTTTGTAGAAGAACTCTAGGCCCCATATCCTATCTGTGTGCCACCAAAAGGCAACCAGGTGTTATCTGCAGTCCTTGCCGACAGGCATGTGCGTTCTCTCAGTACACCAGGCCAGCTGGAGGGGAACCAAGCTAACTGTGGCTAAGTGGCTTTCTGCCTGGGCTGGCTCGTGTGCTCCCAGTTCAGGGCACAGACAGTGCAAATGCAGCTGCCTGCAAGACACTGTGTAGGCAGAGAAGGCAAGAGGCAGACACAGAGTGCTGCAGCAGTGTTAGTCTGGTGGAAAGCACCTAATGATCCCTGGAAAGAGTTTCTTTGAAAAGTTAAACTCTTCACCCTGTTCTCTTTGTGATCCCAATATGTCCTTCTTTGCTGCTAGCTGTTTTCAGGCTGGAGACAGGTGAACAAATAACCACGTACTCTCTGAAGCTTTGATGAGCAATGTTGCTTACATTAAAGAAGAAAAAAATTACAAATTTGTCTCTTTCTCCATATTTAAAATGGCCCAAATTAAAAATAAATAATTTTTATGCTTTTGCTGGAAACTTACTTGACACATTTAGGTTAATAAGTCCAATTGATAGATGACTTTTCACTCATGCTCCCATTGCTTCATCACATCCTTGTCTCACATCCACCCTGACTGAAGACTGATGAGAGCCTCTAATAGCCACCACAGCTGCCTTGCCCCTGCCCACGCTGGGCACAGCACCAGGTGCTGCAGTCACTGGGGAGGGGGCTCTCTGTGCTCCCTCTGCAGGGCAGACACAGCTCAAAATCCTCCTGAAAGCAGCACCTGCAAAACATTTTCCCCCGAGCAATAACCTCCTGTTCTTGGAGCGGTGAAGTCCGCAGTGATGCTTTGCTAAGAATGGTGGGTTTAGAGCAGCACCTCCTGTGGAACGTGGTCTCCATGGGATGAGTGAAGAGCACTCCAGACCCACTGCTGGCCTTGAGCTGGAAACCAGTCCCAAGGCTGGCTGACTGCGGAGGGCAGCTTGGGGGGAGGAGGAAAGCGCCCAAGTTGTCCTCGGTTGCTCTGCCTCGGCTAAGGAGCACCCGTGGGTGAAACGTGGGTGGTCACAGCGCCTTTGTGGCAGGAGTACCAGAAAGCCATGACCCAACTTGCAGCCACTGCCTCAACGAGCAGCTCAAAGAGCAGCCAAATCTGTGCCTGGTGAATCTTCTCCCATCGTGGCTGCTGTGATGGATGATCTCTGTGAAGGCAGGGTGGGCTGTTGGTGCCTGGAAACTTCTGCAGGCACTCTGCTTGCTCCATCACCCTTCCTGTAGGTGCCTGTTAGGGCAACATAGCTCCTTGCCTGCCCTGCCCGCTGCCCTGGGCACAATTTCACACATGGTTCCCATCTCATCAGGCCCCTGTTATCCAAGGGAAGAGGCTGGTATCGCTGGGAAAAATCTGAGTTTTGTGAGAACTGAGCTCTGCTTTGTTACAGGCCATCCAGCAGTGCAAAACATGAGTGAGAAAGTGCAGGGAGGTGCCACTGTTTCATGTCAATGCCAGCTCTGAGCCATGATTTGGTCGCTGAAAGATGCAGGCAAAGATGCAAAGCTGGACTGAGGTGCTGGCTCTTGTCACGAGCTGAGAGACACCAGCATTTCCCAGGACAAGTGATCTCCTCTAGCCAAGGGAACTGCACCTCCATGAGCTCTTTTCTCAAGGTCTGTCTGCAGAAACACTCTCACGCAGCAGCTTAAGAGTCAGAGCTGCTGGAGACCCATCTGAATCCTGCAGGTGTCTGATTCTCGCAGAATTTTTTCTTCTTGCAGTGCTCTTTGCATCAGAGGCAGAGGCTTTTCATTTCAAGCAACTCATCATTTAACCCACCTTGTTAAATCTGCTCTCTCACCAGAATGGGAGTGAGGGGATGCCCACTCCCAGAAGCAGTGCTGGTGACTGTACTTCCCGACTATATTTGATTGCTTTTATTTAATTTCCCCTTCCATGTTTCCTGCTCAGTCCCAAACAGGGAATTGGGACACCTGCCCAAGAGCACACTCTGAGAAAGGGGAGGTCCCTCTCCCAGAGGCAGGGCTGTCCTTCTGCAGACATTTGATAAGCAATGTTGTGAAAAGTAAACATTTGTTTAACTTTTCCATAGAAGAGCTTGACAGAATAAAACAGGGACTTTTCTTCAGCCTTACTGACAGAAGCCTGCTTAGAGGAAAATTCAGTGTAGCCAAACTCAAACATGAGCATAAAATTTAAACCCAAATCTGGATTATATTTTTTCTGAATGGTTTCTATCTTTTCACTCACCTGAACCAATCTCACCAGCCTCAAAACTCATTTTCCAACCAACACCTTGAACCTCCATTAGGAGAGCAGCTCTCTGTGCAGGAGGAGACACAGTGCTGAGCACAAGCATGGGTGGAGACAGAATTCTGAGACATGGCTATGCTTCAGTTCCTCTCCTGCACCAAAACATTTGGGCCTCTACCCCTTTCCATTTCAATTTTCCTACACCACTTCCCTTTCTCAAATGAGGACATCAAATACTCATGAGAGTCTCATTAAAAGCCTGTATACGTAAGTCTGGTGCTTGGGGTTGTTTCATTTTACATACCCATAGGGAGGTTTCAAAGGGGCCTGAGTTGCCCTGATGTGAGCCCAATACAAACCAGGCCATCTAATGTATCTGGGGCTGAGATTATGAAAAACCTTAAGCTCCTAAAAAAAAAAATTAATCATAAGCACTCCCTGAAAATTGAGACAGGTTATGTCACACATGAAAATAAGGTCTAGAATATCCAGTCTATTTCCTCATGTGAAAACAGAGTAGAAAACAAAGATGCACCCAACAACTTTCTGCAAGCAAATGCTGATTTTTTTTTAGGTCATTTGCAGTTAATAACAATATTAAACTTACTCCTCAGTCCTTTGCAGAGAAAATATTTGCAAAAGTACCTGAATTGTTTATCTCAGTTCAGTTCCCATCTCCTTTTCCCTCACAGTGAAGGGAAAAGTGGAGTTTTACCCATCAGACTGCAGAGACCGTGTGACAACGTGACAAACAGCAGAGCTGCAATGTGCTAAGACAGCGATTGCTGAGGAGCTGCAGATGGACCTTTGCCCTCTTTGGTTTGGACAGCATTTACAACACTTCCAGCTCCATCTCCTAGTGAAACCAGTCTACTTAAATTGTCCTCCAGCAGGAACCCAGAGCACCACAGCTAACAGGCAGGATAGTGCTAAGTTAAACCAAGCAGAACAGAAAAAGCTGATAAAAAAAGAAGTACAGGCACTTTCAGTGATAGAGCCACAAATCTCTCTATTGCATTTTTCCTGTATCACCTTTACTTGTAATTCCTAATTATCCTTATCTTTGCCATCTAAATGCAAATGCAACAAGGCACATTTTCCCTATTTCAGGCCATCCTTCACAAGCCTCTTCTTTTGTGCCAGAGCTGATGGCTGAAGGCTGGGGAAAGGGGCTGTGGGAGGGAAAAATGGCCCACCTTGCTGCTTCCCACTTCTCCAAGGTCATCCCGTGCACCAGTGGAGCAGCACCATGCTGCTGCTGTCCTGCTGCTCACATTTGAGAGCTGTTGCCATGGCACCAGGGGACAAATCGCTTCTTGACTGTGCCCTGCAAATCTCTCCCAGCAGAGCTGGGGCCTGGACCTGCAACCTTGGCTATTTTTAGCCACGTGCTGTATAATGCAGAAGTTGATGACCATCTGCACATCTCCATTAGTCAGCTGTTTCCAGGTGCTCCGTGAAAAGAACAGATAGCCAGAGACAGGGGGGAGGCTGGGATGAAACGCTGAGCAAGGGCAGCTGCTTGCCATGCCTTTTGGTGGAGCACTCTGTCTCAATTTCCCTTGAAATCCATCACAATTGAACTTGATGGAAAGGGGCCCTTGTTCCCTGCATGTTGGAGGGACACAGACCCATCACCCTCCTTCCCTGAGGTGCCCACCCTGCCCAAGACACCCAGGCACCATGTCAGGGTGATGGCTTCTCCCTCACCTTCTCCCATCCTGCGCCCTGCTCCCCAAGCCCACTTCGTGCCTGCAGCCCTGGCAGGGGTGGACCAGGGCAGAAGGTCCTGAGGGCTGATTGAGGTCCTCAGACAGGGACCATGAGGGATGTTCCCAGCCTCCCCAGTTTTCCCTCCCTGCCCTGGCCTCAAGCTAGCAGCACACCTGGGCAGCGATTAGGTGATAACATAAACCCCTACAGGTGTCCAAAGCTGCAGGGAAGGTAATAGTCCAGTGGCACTCCAGATGCCATTAGAATGGTGTCACATGGAGGTCTTTAGGAAGAATCAAAACACACTGGAGATTTCCAGGTGAGGAGTGCTGTGTGATGAAGGCCAGGCTGCACTGGAGGGCTCAGACACCTCCTGCCCAGCCCCACCTGACATGTAGACTGCCAGCCTATTGAAGCTTATTAAAAATATTTCAGAATAGCAGGTCCTTTTTCTCAGGTAACAGAATTAAAACAACATTACAGACTCACAGCTATGCAAGGATACACTTGGGTTTTCTTTGGGTTTATCGAGGGCTAAGGGCAAATCTCTCAAATCCTGGATGCTCCTGTTCAAACACATTGAGGTGTGTGGGCAGCCCACCAGGCAACCTGCATCCTAAATTCACTGGTTTAACCCAAGCTCAAGAACAGATTTTTCAGCAGCAGAGCCAAGGTCAGGGCTGGCAAACCCCAGAGGCTTGGGGGTGCTCTGATTGAGAGGTGCACTGTAGTGCATCAGGAAATCACTGACCAAACTCCAGCTGCAGGCTCAGATGTGCCCAGAGCAGAGGGGCTGAGGTCTCAGCCGTGAGATTATTGCACAGATTTTTCTCCCCATCACCCTGAAAAAGTGATCACATTTGACTTTACATCCCCATCTGGTAAGCAAAAATCAGAAAGGAGAAACTGAGACTGGAGCTGCTGAGGCAGCCTAATTCCCTCCAGTGCCTCCCAGCCACTGCCCAGAGCTCCAGAAACAGAGCAAAGTGGCAGACCAGAGAGAGATGTGCTCTTCCTGCTCATCCTGTTCCTGCCCTGCTGAGGATGGCCAGCTTGCACAAAAAGCAAAGCAGCAGCTGGGCTCAGTGCTTACAAAATTCAGTATTGCTGCCCAGGTCCTCGTGCAGGGTCTGTCACTGAGACAGGTTTGAGAGGAACCCTCACAAGTGAGGAGCTGCACCATCCCCGGTGTGTAGGGATGCAATTCCACAGAGACCCAAGAAGCTGGGTTGATTCATACCAGCTGCAGAGCTGGTGACTGAGAAGCAGCGCTGCCTCACTCCACGTTTTTCTTATTTTCTATAATGTCAGGGGGCAAATCAAGGCCATGTGAGGCTCTGCACTAAATCACCCCCTGTGATTTAGGAAATGTGTACAAACGCAGGCATGTGCAACCGCATGAGGGACCAGCACCCCCTCTGAACAGAACCAAATAAACACCACCAAACCTGAGATGAGATGATGTCACAGAACAACCTGCTGCTAAAATGAGCAAGGATTTGTATCCTGCTGCCCAGACCTTAAAGCCATGTTGGCGTATAAACTAAACAGGACGGGGTTTCCAGGCAGATGTTCTAGGAGCCTTTTTATTATTTTATTTAGGCATCAGTCTCATTTACAGACATGAGACACATGCCTGCCCCAGGCAACCAAGGATCTCTCTGTTACAGAACATTCTTAAAAGCTTTTTAGCCAATAGCATGCTTCTAAAGTTTATAGACAAGTGTTTTAACCAATCATTAAACGTACACGTACACCTGCTACAAACAATGCTCCCTTGTACGCCTTGTAATAACAATGCACAATATTCCATTATTAAGCTTAAAAGTTAACTATCTTGCTAAGCATATTTTCTGCAGCCTCAAGACCTGTCTGAGCCAAGCCTAGAAACTCCAACCATTGTTTAATGTCCTTGCTTACTATATAATTGTATCTTCTTCTATCTTCATCTTTTGCAGTTGTAGCTGAATCTAAATTCCTTGCTTTATTTCTGAGACCTGTTTTTCTCACTCCACCTGAGAGCCTTCTCACCTTTTGTATCTCCCACAATGCCACCTGCAATATGCTTTGGTTTGGGTTGTTTTTTATGCAGTCTGATGAGTGCTGTGCTTCCTCCCTGTGCTCAGACCAAACAAGAGGTGATGGGGTTAAACTGCTGAGCAAGGTGACAGCCACGCTGGGAGGTGGGAAGAAGGGAGGGGCTCAGTTTGAGCCTGGCAGGAATATCCTGGTTAGCTCAGAAAGCAGGAGCTGTAGATCCACGTTGGGGTCAGCAAGAACATTTCACAGGAATATCCCATTGGACATTACCAATGGCTCTGCTGGACTTCTGGGTGCTGCAGAAGGATCACATCCAGAGCAATGACACCCACCAGTGGGCTTCCCATCTGTGGTGGCTTCCCAGCATGTGACACATGCCAGGGTCACAGTGCATCCTTTCTCCAGCCCTGGTGACCCACACCTGAATCAGTGACACGGGGAGGGGCAGCACCATGGCCCAAGAGCCTCAGTGTCTCCCTACATGCAGTTATCCCAGCCTAGCATTCAACACAAACATCCTCAGCCATCTTTCCTGTTTTCCTGCTCAGAAGGGGAGCTGGAGATGGGAAGCCTGATAGCAAAGAATGATCTAGGAATCAGATTCAGGAAGCTGAAAAAAATTGGACAACAACCTTCACCCTCGCATGCTGGAATTGTTTGTTTATCTTCTTGCTTCCTCTATAAAACAACTCATCCCAGCTGGGTCATAAGGAAAGGAACAATAGATCCTAAAAATATATGGCTATCTGTGAATAAGTGATGACCAGTTTTTCCATTTTGTCACCCGGACCATTTTGTTTCAGCAAAAGGCCCTGGAAGGCAGTGCAAACCATGAGTGTGCAGGGAAGGGGCAGTTGTGGCAGCCAGGGATTCTCCCCTGGCCCCAGCATCCAACAGCCCCAGCCCTGCCTGGTGGCATCACACTTGTGCCACCTCCAAGAAGTGAGGCAGCACAGGGACCCCAGAGGGAGTTATAGCCATTGATGTTACCCATAACCTGCCAAAGGCTTTGGACACAGGGTCATCTAAGACCTGCCTGTGACAAAAAAGGTGGGTTTTTTCATTTTCTCTCCCTTCCTGCAGCATCCTTGATGCAGGAAGGAGAGACACAACAGAGATGCTCCCATATGAGAGTGCCACAGGCCATGAGAGGCAAATGCTTGGTGCCACAAGCAAGCGCCTGCTCATTAAGACGCCCAACTTAACAATGCAAATCCACAGCCTAAATATAGTGTGTGACAGAAAGTCCCAGTCCAAATTCAGCAGCACGGCACCTCGGGGGACTGTCAGAGGCAGGAGCAGCCCAGCCACAAAGGTATGGGAGAGGAAACGCAGCAGCTTCTGGCCCTGTGGCTCCCCTGGGGCCCAGGGCTTGCATGTACCACCAGGTAACCTCAGCACAAAGTCTCTGGCAAGGCACAAAGAAAGCAAAGATGTCACAAAAACCAAACCTCCTGCTTCTCCTCCATCACCTCAACCAGAGGCAACATCAGGGAAGAAATTAGGGGTGGGTTTCAAAAGCCCTTGGTGAGTCAGGAGAACAAGTTCTGCTGCCCTGTGAAACATTAAATAGTGGATGAGACTAATTTCTACTTAAGAAAGATAGGAAAAAGGTTGCTAAGTCACAGATTCTCCTCGACCTAATCTGTTCCCCTAAGCCTCCTGTGAAGCAGTATCTCCCAGTAAAGTGCAGAGATAGCCCACAAAGCTCCTGGTTGGCAGCAGTTTCTTTTCTTGTGTTCCTGGATGAGGTAGCGTAGGTGCAGAGGGGTGAAGAGATTTGTTTTAACTTGCATGGAGTATCACAGGAAATTCTGCCTGCTGGTCCTTAATCATAATTCTCAGCAATCATGCAGGCTTCTCATACAGCTTTCTCCTTAGCTCTAGGGATTCTCCATCCTGTGGTTTTTCCCAAGTCTGTCTCACACTCCCTGCTACTTCCTGATGAGGCCTTTAATAAAGGTGTTTTATCTTTTCCATGCTTCGGGGCAGGTCTCGGGTGCTCACCTTGCCCCAGCCCTCTCCCACTTTTCATAGCAGTGATTCATAGGAAACAGAGGCACAGCCTGGATTTCACATGAATCATTCCCTTTTCAGCTCATGTTCTCAACGATAATATTTTTGTGGAGTAGTTTTATTCTGTTAGCTCACAAAAAGCTCCATTACTCAAGCCTTTCCCAGATTATCCAGCGGGTTTCTCTAAGGAAGTTTTTTCCACTGTGCTGCCTTATAATAAATCCCTTTCCTCTCTAAAATGCAGGGGTGGAAGGATGCAGAGGAAATGAGTCTACCAGCAAATGGACAGACTTGTGCAGCTGTTTCCCAACAATTTACACTCAGTAATTAGTATTTCTGAGGACATGCACGGATAAGAGAGAAAATAACTCCTATAAAAATGTGTTTCTTTCTTCCTATACGTATATGGGTGCAGTGCAGGGAAGAGCACTCATCTTCATGGTCCTGTATACATATATACCTACAGATGGGATCTGCCACAGCCCTGCCCAGCCTCCCAGGCTCTCCTGTTCCAGTGTGTGCACTGCCAGAATTACACAGATTATTATCCCCCACGGGTTTCTGTCCTAACCCCCAAGTCAGGCGTGGGGGAAACCAAGGAGAATCCCATCAGCTTGTACCTCCCAAAATAGGGGCATCCTGCTGCAGCTGCACAAGGAGCTGGGGAAAAGGGCACCCTCCACAACATAAAAGAAACCCCAAAACCCAAAACCAACAAAGAAAATTAAAAAATTACACAAAATCAAACCAAACACCTCCTCCCCCACACCCCACATGCTCAGAAATATTTACTACTCCTAAATTTTCCATTCTGGACCTTGGCCAGGAAGTAAATTACTTGTTTTGGAAAAACTGAACACATTTCTGCAAGTGTAGGGGAAGTATTACACTTTCCCCATTTCCAAAGTGCAAATTGTGAAAGAGCCACTCTTAC
The DNA here is from genome assembly GCA_013396875.1 of Vireo altiloquus. NCBI lineage: Eukaryota > Metazoa > Chordata > Aves > Passeriformes > Vireonidae > Vireo > Vireo altiloquus. Next base: position 709,984 of record VZRF01013949.1, read on the forward strand.
ATATCTCTAAACTGATTATGAGTTTAACAGAAAATTCAGAAAGAAATGGCAGAAGCAGGAGATACTGGCATGTGTACACTTCAGTGCCTGCTGAAGTTAAGGAGGAGATTATTGTGGGAGGTGCTGAAAAACACCTGAAGGACAACGCAGCCATCGATCACAGCCAGGATGGCTTCAGGAGGGAAGCCCTCTGTGCTCTTCAACATCTTCATAAATGACGTGGATGCAGGACTGGAAGGGATACTGAGCAAGTTCACAGATGATACAGAACTGGGAGGAGCTGTTGACTCCTTCAAAGGCAGGAGAGACCTCAACAAATCAGAGGGCTGGGCAATCACCAACCATGCACAGTTCAGTGTGGGAAGAGTGCTGGGTTCTGCACCAGGGATGGGGCAACCTGGAATGTATGGACAGACTGGGGCATGAGATGCTGGAGAGCAGTGCCTCAGAAAGGAACCTGGGGGTCCTGGTCAATGGCAAATTGAACCTGAGTCAGCAGTGCCCTGGAACCAGGAGAGCCAACCCTGTCCTGGGGAGCATCAGGCACAGCATCGCCAGCCAGGCAAGGGAGGGGATTGTCCTGCTCTGCACTGGGGCAGCCTCGCCTCCAGTGCTGGGGCAGGTTTGGGTGCCACAATATGAGAAAAACATGAAACTATTGCAGTGTCCGAAGGAGGGCAACGAGGATGATGAAGGGCCTTGAGAGGAAGCCGTATGAGGAACAGCTGAGGTCACTTGGTCTGCTCAGCCTGGAGGAGACTGAGGGGAGACCTCACTGCAGTTCCAGCTTCCTCATGAGGGGAAGAGGAGGGGCAGGCACTGATCTCTGCTCTGTGGTGACCAGGGATGGGACCTGAGGAAATATGCCAGGGGAGGTTTAGGTTGGATATCAGGAAAAGGTGTTTCACCCAGAGGGTGGTTGGGCCCTGGAACAGGCTCCCCGGGGCAGTGGTCACAGCACCAAGCCTGAGAGAGTTCAAGAAATTTTTAGACAACTGTTTCAGGCACATGATATGACTCTTGGGGGATATCCTGTGCAGGGCCAGGAGCTGGACTCTGTGATCCTTGTGTGTCCTTTCCAACCCAACTTATTCTGCAATTCTGTGATATCAAGAGTGAGTCCTCAATGCCTGTTTAGGTACAACTTCTTTTCATGGCCTTAAAAGAGCAGCTCTGGAGAGCAGTGGGTGCTGCTGCCATGGCTTGCAGGCCACCTCTCCCTGCTGCTGGCCCCAGGAGACAGTTGCCTGTTCACCCAGAGGTCCTAGACACACCATAGACCTACCCTTAGCTCAAAAGAGCAGAGAAGCAAATCCAAGCTCCCAGCACAGCCCTATAGCAAAAGGGGAAAATGAGCTCCTAACATGCTGGTGGTGGGGGTACAGAGGGAAAGCATGGCTTGCTTTTACCCAGCCCTTACTGATGGCATGGTGGGGTGAGGTCTGGGATTTGGAAAGGGCACTGAAAAGGTGGGAATAGCCCAGGAAGGAAAAACCTCACAGTGCACAGGTGATCCTGGAACATGGCTCAATTACAGTTCATCTGCTGTCATGGAGGCACCAACAGGACTCTAAATGTGGTAGACCAAACACAAGAAAACCAGTCACTGTGGCTAAAGGGCAGAGGGATGGGGATGATGCTCCCCACTGTCTTTAACATGGCTGGAAAGGGCACTGAATTTACCTGGACATTGGAAACCCGCAGCTTTGGTGTTCAGGTTCCCTGGATCAGAGGCAGCCCAGCTGCGAGGCCAGGCTGTGCTCCAGAGACCAGACCCAGCAGAGGGTCTTTTGCAGAGCCAAGTCTGCTCCTCTCCAGCAGCACTGAAGGGGAAGGTGCTCAGAGGCTGCTGAACCAGAACATGTAAAACACAGCAGAGTCTTTGGGGAGCATGAAGGCCAAAAGGAAAAAGAAAGAAAGAAATCACCAAACCCTAAAAAATAACTTCCCCTCACTCACAGAGAAATTGAGACCTCTGAATACCAGATTTTCAGCATTTCTGTGTTTTTTTGCTATGTGCTGCCTTGTCATTTGTACCAGTCAGTGCCTCTAGGGAGAGAGATCTCTGCCATGTGCAGGTAGCAGAGAGCCTGTGTGGATGCTGACAAGTTTAGTCAGGGAGAAATTTTCCAGCTCTTGACCCTGCTCGTGAGAAGAAGTTGCTCTCTCATAAGTGGAGCTGAGAACCAGGAGAAGTTTGTGTTAACCATCTCATGTGTTTTTGTAAATATATATTGCAAGTGGTGTTTTTCACATTTTGTTGTTCCAGCTTGTTATTCTGTAACTAACCAATGATGCTAAAGAGGTGTTCACCTAAGAACCAATGATTGTGCCCTGCTCTAGTGACCCTAGATATATATAAAATATATATGGATATATAAAAAGCAAGATTTTCTTAATAAATAGCTTCTTTCATCTGAATTTCTTGCTATCCCCGGACTCAACTGCGACAAGCCTGTGCCCACCTGCCAGAGGGCCTTCTGCTGGCCACCACTCCACCTTTGTGAGCCCTTTCCAGCTCCAGGTCAAACTAAACACATTTCCTGAATCCCTGCAGAAATAAGGGGCTCTGAGCAATTTGCACGTGCCTCCTCCTCTCCACAACAGCATCCTCCAGACCCTCACCTCCTCCACTCGAGTCACTCCCTCTCCTAGCTGGGCAATCCCCTTGCAGACCCCTGGGATGAGTATGGATTTTGCCAGAGGATGAAGCAAAGCCCACCGTGTCCCACCTGCTTCCCCTCTGCTGGATACCCCTGTGCCTAGAGTGCCTCACCATTGCTGCCAAGCCTCCTGACCCACCGGCACTGAGGAGAGCCTGAGAAACAGGTATCCCATAAAACATCCCCTCCTGCTGAGCTAGCCCAGCCCCTTCTATGGGAACTCTTGCCTTTGGAAAGCTCCCTCCATGTTTTCAGTTGAGACTTGCCGGTGACTCTTTTAAAACCTTTTTTTTTTCTTTTCCTCCCTCTTTCCAAATATTTGTTTTTATGAGCTTCTTGTTGAGATCATAAAATACTAGGTTGGAGGACTATAAATTCACAAGGAGGTGTTCTTTGAAGGGAGCTTTTTTTCTTACAATTAAAATTATAATAATAATTAAAAAAAAAAAAATCCCCATCCCTCCCTCTCTTGCGAACACCCTCATGTTTTGCAGCACAGCATGTAGGTAAAGATCTGGGCCCTTACATATCATCACATCCCTTAGATTTAACCAGAGCAGGGTTTTGCTGCCTGGGAACCACAGATAGAAAGAAGTGAGTTGCAGCCAACCCTGATGTCAGAATCTTGAGCCCAAGGAAAGCATTTTCTTTTGGAGTTTTGCAGAGGTAATAGCTACCTGTTCATGCTGGGTCCAGCTTCTTCCACAGTCGTGGCAGGAAGCACACGGCAGTCTGACAGAGCTGAGGTTGCCTTCCTTCACCTTTACATCAGGAAGCCAAAAACACTTCATGGAGACATCACCACCAGGCTTGCTGGAGGACGCTGAAAAGCCCAGCTCTTTTTCCACCTCACACATGGTGATAATGTCACGAGTCTCCCCCAGAGACGCAGCTGTGATTTAACCCAGAGCTACAACTACCCCACACCCATCGCAGGACAACCTGGGTTGCCCTGCACCTTTCAGGAGCACCACTGGTTTTGTAGGTGGGGAAACTGAGGCTGGGAGATGTGTTCTGTTCCCCCCACTGCCCTGCTGCAGGCTCAGTCTGCCACTCACTCCCTGGTGGGTTTGTGCCAATTGAGTCATGTCCTGCCCGTGGCCAAGGAAGAGCTAAGGGGGCACAACTGGCTCTAAATAAGGAACACTCTGCTGAGATTTGGGGCACTATTAGCTAAATCTTGCAGCCTTTATTCAATCAAGCCTTCAGCTGAGAGGCATTCCCACCGTGCAGCCTTAATTGGCTTATTTAAGATCAGCTAGGCCAGCTGAGTCAGTGAGGGAGTGGAGGGGGTTTTCCCCCATCTCTGTTAGGGGAGTGAGTCCCATCCACTCCTGGGGCTCTGCAAACCTTGACTTGGCTCCAAATTAACCCCAGACTCCACTGATGGCATGGTGGCTGCTTCTATTAGCTGCCTGGTGGCTGCTATAGGCTTTGGTTTACACAGGAGGGCAGGGCAAGGGGTGTCTGACTGCCAACCCCCTACCCTTGGACATCTTCCTGGCCTTTCCCTGTCCACAGGTTAAAGAAGGCATTTGCAAGAAGCAGGACTGAGGGCAAGATTTCTGAGGGCAGAGTCCCTGGTTCCCCCATTATCACTGCTTCTTTTAAAAGCAACAATTGTGCACAGGGAGGAGGAGGAGGTCACATGAAGGATGCCTGAAATTCTTTCCAAACCACAGCCATTTCTGACCCATCAGAAATTTCCCCACTTACTCTGGCCTGTGAACTCTGGAAAATGCAATTAAAAGAGAAAAAGCAGAGGCCTGAAACCTCTGATTCAGGCGGGCTCTCTGACATTCATTAATGAGGCCAGCCTTACACGATGCTGATTCAATAGGAGCGACTGTCTGCTTCCAGCCCCGGTTCATCAAAAGTTCATCACTTCTCCTTTCCAACAGAAACCCGCCTGAAATTTGTTCTGCCTTCAGAGAAGTTAAGGGAGCACCTCTTTTAATGGTTTAATGTGGCTGAAATTGCCATTTTCTGGATTGGCAATGGAGATGAGCAGCCGTTTATGTACATGTACTTATATGTATCCACTATAACTTCCCCCTTATAGAATCTTCGCTCTATATCTGGGTGCACCACCCAAAGCCTGGCCAGGTGACAGCAGGCAACTGTGCCTCTCACCCCAGCAGGAGCCAGCTTTTCAGAGAGGGCACAGGACAAGCTGCCAGTGTCACCAGAGCCAAGCCAGCAACTTCTGGGCACGTTGTCTGTCTGTCCTCCACCCACGTGCCAGCAAGCAGATCCCGACACCACCTCTCTGATTTGTTATTTGATATTTGGTTCCTACCCCGGGCCCACACAGCTGCAGACACATGGCCACCTCTGAGAGGGTTGGTTTTAGCTGTGGAGCTCATTTCCAGCAGTAGCAGTTATAGAAAGCAGTGGCAAAAGGAGATGGAGAAGGATGAATGGCTTCAGCATGTTTGGAGGTGATGTCTTAGGTTTTAACTTTTCTATTTTTCAAATAAAAAAGTTTCAGTGTAACTCTGAAGTTTCCTGTAGCTTGTTAAGTGCTGTTCTCTATGCTAAGACAGACATAACAAAGCCTCTCCAGCTCGCTCTCCAAGGACACCCAGACCAAGAACTGTAAACCTTCATCTTGAGGAGAGGGGGGCAAGCTTGGGGAAATTCCATCACTGGCTGGGTTCTGGTTGGTGAATTTATGCTGATATAAAAGTGTGAAGAATTCATGACCTGTCATCCATTTTGACCCTCTGGAGCCCAGAGTGTACATCTGAAGGCCTTTCAAATAAATCCCTCCTTTATTCCTGTCTAGTCTCTGTTTCTAGGTAGCCATTTAAGGCATCAGAAGTAGCCTTGGGTTGACCATGGGTCAGAGCAAGGGGAGGTAGAGGACGATAAATGGCTTTGGTGTGTTTGGAAGTAATCCCAAAATAATAGTTAAAATATTATAAAATTAAGCAAAGCCCTTGGGCTCAAACAGAGGAGCTACACTCTTGGGAACAGGTGAGTTTTATTGAAAGCAGTCCACCCATTCCAGGTGGACCTAGCCAGCTTCATTCCCTGGTAAACCTGCCTGCTGCCTGCTGGCTCCCTGTGACACCCCAGGCCTGTCTGTGGCAGGAGATGCTCCCATTGCTGCTGCAGGTCACGCTGTACAAAGCTCACCACTTGATCCCCGAGGTAACATTACCCCCCTCTGTTTAATACCATTAAGCAAAACTACCTGCGTGGGGCCACCTGAGTAACCAGAGAACTTCCCATGGCCTCATGCCAGGGTGTCTCCTTCCAGCCCAGACCCACGGCCAGGCGGGAGGGGGACAGATTCAGGAATGATCCGGGGCAGGGGGGTGCTCCAGCTGGAAGTGAGAGGAGTCTCACCTGCTCGGGCTCTGCAAAGGGCATGGATGGTGCAGGGGGGCTGTGCAGGGGGAATGATCCCCTGGCCTGCCCGGCACTGTGAGCAGGGGCAGGATGACTTTTCCGGAGCAGTCAGTTGGACTTGGTTTTTGCGGTCAGAGTCCGCAGGGAAGAGCCAGGTGATTCCTCCCCACGTGTCAGGGCACGGAGAGCGCCTGGCTGGCCGTGCCACCGCGCTCCTCTGCACAGGGAGCTCCTCCCTGAGCAGCCTGAAATGCATCCCGTTGGACCAGAGGCATTTTACTGCTTTCAGCTGGGAATAATAGAGATGAGAAAGCGGAGTATGGCTGGGATGAGGCCCCATGCCCGAGCCCTGGTACTTGGTTTCCACAACACAAGCCTGACAATTATAATCAACGGCAAATATTGCTTCCTTCAAGATTTGGTCCAGTGTAAGGCTAAAATCTTGTGGGGAGGATTTATTTTTAACTCTCTCACCATACCAAAATTATAGAGCTTTTAAAAACCATCATCCCCGCCACCAAGAAAAAAAGAGTTGAACATTTACGTACTTCTCTGTATTTCAAAGTACAGAATTAAAATTGTTATGGATTTGAAAAATGGAAACGCACTCAACTTGGAGCCCACTCACTGGTTTCTACCCCAAGTTCTCAGAACGGTTTTTAAAGGGGATTGAGCAACAACCTGTGTTTTGCAGATGGGGAAACAAATCATATTTTGGGTAAGCATCTAAAAGCCAGTCCAGCAAAGTCAGTAGCAACACTGGAAAAGCCATCCATGTCTCCGACTTCTCCACAGGTTTGCCACCCAGGGGCTAAACAAGCCAAATAGATCTCAAACCAATCATGAGATTTCATGAGAGAATGCAGAAAACTCAGGTGAGACACCAGTTAAAAAATTGTTGAATTGTACCCACCACAATGTGCAGTTAAAGCAATTAATTCCTTCCGTGGAGAAAAAAAAGTGGTTTTGAAGTCTGTGGTTTTGAAGTCTGTGGCTTTGCAGGCAGATTCCTCCCCAGGAGAAAAGGTGGGATGAAGGGCTTTTGGCCTGCCTGGTAGGATGGTCTGGAGAGCAGGAGATGCCAACAGTGCTACCCAGGGTTGAGTGGAGGAGGCTGAGTGGTCTAAAACACTGTGTCAAGGGCAGGGCTGAAGTTGGGGAACTTTTGTTCTTAATTTGCCTGGGTTTTTATGGAACAGTGTTGTGTTCAGATTCCAGTTGCAGCTTTTTAGCTGCAAGAAATTATTCTGACTCCCAGCCAAACAGAAAGCACATCACCTGTGGGGACGGGGAATTATAAAAACAGAAGGGGGAAGATCATGGTGCCTATTTGGGACAGACATCTGTCTGTAACCAGGGTTTTCAAACTCAGTTTGTGTCTTCCTCATCTCAAAGCATTTCTCTGTTCAGCTCAGGTGTCTTTAAAAAGGATGCCCTGAACTGCAAGGAACGCTAATGTGTATTTAAAAGTGATTTCTCATAAGCCACTGGAGGGCTGTTGGGGCAGGACTGACTGCATGGAAGGCTAAAGGCTCCCGGCTATCATCTCCAGGAGGGCAGGTTTTGGTTATTCAAGTCTCTTGCATGCAAAGTGACTTCCCAAAAGCATTTCATTCTTTAAACCTTTGGCATTGGCTGACTCTCCAGCCCTGTAATTCAGGGCAGGGGTAGGGTACCATGGCTTTGCAGGAAACATCCCTCAACACACACATCCCACAAGTTTGTAGCTGGTAAGTAGCTGGGACTGTGAAAAACAAAGAGCAAACACAAACAATTCTACAGCACAGTTATATTTTCATTTACACCAGCTTGGCTTTTTTTCTTTAAACACATTTCTGTCCACAGCCATAATTGGATTTACTGGGCCTAGCAGCTCAGCGCCAATCATGTTTCCATGGAGAAAACAGTAGGTCCAGCTCATTCTCCTGTGTACTCTTATCTCCAGCTCCCTTGGAGGCACTGCCTTTGGCACTGCTCAAGAAGCACCCTCGCACCGAGGACAGGAGTCCCAGGGAAACAATCATGAACACACAAAGATAATCAGGAATATAGAGACACGGTGTGCTCACAGCATCCCAACAGCCCCAGATGTGGGTTTGAGGCGTCTCCTTTGCTGTCCTGCCAGGAGCAGACAGACAGAGCCCCAGGAAGCAGGGAATCCTACAGAGCCCAGGCCTCCCTAGTTCAGCTTGAACACCTCTTCAGCACCAGAAGGTGCCCTCTGCCACAGAACATGCAGCCAGGGGTTCAAGGGCTTACAGGACCTGATGTCAGGGAGTTTACACTCCTTTCTCCTCCGTCTGGGCACTCTGCCTCTCCCTGCTGTAACAACTAGTGGAAAATGCTCACTGCAACCTCCACACAAGTAACACATTGCTTTGGGCCTCTCTTGCTGTTCACTTTCACGTGCAGCATCATATGAGTGAAGCTGCCCTTCATCTTGGAGGTGGAGCTGCCAGAAAACCATGGCCAGGCCCACTCCCATCTTTCACACCTCATTGCTGGTGAAACTGGGCTTTAGGGATCCTGGTGGGACCAGCTGGCACCCTCAGCCTGGTGTGCCCTGCACTGCCTCAGGAAGTTGCCCTTCTCTGACCTGTGCCACCCCATGCTCCTGAGAGGTACCCACAGATGGAGTGGGGTTGGTAAAAACAAGGCAGCTTTTCTAGGGCTAAGCCTAAGCCACAGCTCCCAGCTGTGCAGTGGCTGCTGTCAGTGGCCTCCCTCCTCCCTCACCTCCCAGCTTCCTCAGGTTACTCTGGCAAAATTTCTTCAGGTGCATCAATCTATAGTCCATGGCTAGCCTAGGTATCTATTGAGAACTGCTCATACCCCACCACTGCCCATGTTAGACAGACCCCAAAAAGCTCTCACAGGGAAGCTTTAGTGGCTGTGGCATGGTGGGAGGAAACAGCACCCTCCTGCCTGTGCAGCAGGGAGAGGACACAATCTACTGGGAGATTTGTCCAAAGTCATGGCCCAGCAGTGGTCCCACAGTTTTGGGCATCCTGCACCCCACAGACTCCCCTTTTGCTGGCAGTCGCTGCTTCCCAAGCCACCTTTGCTGCCTGGCTGTTGCAGCCGCTGCTACCAGTGCCAGGCAAAGGGTGTAATCAATGGTAAGCAGGCTGCATTTTAATTACCCTTTATATAATGCAAACGTGACTGCATTAATAATCCTCGCAAGCCATGCGACCGTCTTACACAACCTTTAATTACTCAGGGAGCTCAGCATTTTCCATTGTCGTACAATTTGCTTTATCTTCTATTATCTCACCAGGCTGCCAGGCCCTGCAATACAAAGAGAAACACTTTCTGCAACTTCATCTGAGCCAGGCACCTCAAAGCTTTGTACCTGCTCCAAGACAATCATGTTTCCTCCCCTTTATTTCCTCAGAGTAGGAAGGCAGAGCATCACCCAAACATGTTGTTATTACTAAGTGCATATGCACAGGGTGGCCTCCCCTCCAAAAAATCCCCACCTTTGTGGTGAGAGGGTTATTCCCACACAACTGTCTGTATTAAAACAATAAAAGATAAGAGTAATGAGTGCTTGACACATTGCATGGGGCCAGACTCAGCAGAGTGCTTAAGAAAGGGAATAAAGCTCTTAAGAACATTTTCCCATTGACTGGAGCTTACCTTTTACTAAGCCCTGAACACGAGTGTACGGGTGTTCACAGAAACGGGAATTAGGTTCTGACGTGACATCCTGGATCAACCAGATTTTTCCAGTGGCTTCAGCAGCAGTAGGAAAAATATTACTCATCAGCCTGTACCAGAATTTGTCCCCGTTCATGGCAACTGACAGGTTATAAAGCCCTTTGGGGCACAGGAACCAGAGCTCCCATGTGCTCTGGCCCTTCATACCATCAATAGCACTCAGATGCCTCTCAAGTTCCTTTGCTCTCCAGGCCCTTGAGGTTAAGGCTTCCTCCATTCCATTCCCCCATCCCCAGTTTGTGTGACCCTTTGCAAGTCATGTCAACACACCAGAGTTCCCTGGAGTCTGCTGTAAGCTGACAGGTCTGCCGAGATAATGGATATAATAAAACAATAAAGAACAATAGAAGTAACATAATAATAAAATAAGGCACCACATTTTTGAAAAGCATTCAAGTGCTCACCAAAATCCAATGGATCGTATTTAATTTGCAAATTCAGTGTTGAGAAGAATAAACAGGAAAAAAATACTAAATAGATGTTCCTTTTTCACAAGGGGGTTCCCCTCAGTGCTGCCCAAGCTCCTGCTACTGTGGATGTGGACTGAGATCCATAAGGACACCTCAAGCAAAACTGGAAGAGTATCCAAATTCTTGGATCCATGTATAAAGGGACTTCCTTGAATTTTTTTCCTGAGAAATCTCCTGCAACTGCTTTTTCACACATCTACGAGTGCCATTAAAAAAAGTTCCCAGCTGGCAAAATGGTTATAGAACAATTAAAATACTGCTTCTCTGGGCCTGAGTCTGATACTGGTTCGCACTAGCACCAGATTTAATCAACATCATGCTGAAGTGTATCTGCAGAATTGCAACCAGAATAGAGGCTATAAATGAATACATATTAAGAGAAGCAAAACTCAGTATTTAAAGCATTTGTGGATGTTTCCCAACACCCCACCCCCGAAGCTTTTATGTACAATTAGTTCTCCTAAGATCCCTATTGGGAATCATTTCATTAAATAATAGCTCAATGCTGAGTTACAGAGTAGAGTCTATAAAATATTATAAGGCATGTTAAATTATGCATGAAGCTGAACTAGGTCGGTTGGGGAAGAGGGATTTCTGTTGTCTGGAAGGTCACACATCTCTCTCCAAGGGACATGACAACAAGCACAGATAGGCAGGAGCTGCCCCACTGGCTCAGGCTGTTGGTCCTTTTCCTGCTCTGCCTTGGCCTGGCAATTGGCACAGGCAGATGTTTCACTGCACAACCCCCTGAACAACCTTCCCAAGGCAGAACTTCTCAGAAGACCTCACTAGTTAAGACTGCCAGAGGGTGTAAGGGCTCACAACACTCTGAGAGGTCTTAAAAAATAAATTGAAATATGTTTATTCCTACAGACATATTTTGTTATTTGTGCACGTTTTTCCTTGCAAGGCCTCACTTTTGTTGTATGGCAGTGACTTCTACGTAGATTGGGTAGAGGAAAAAATAAATTTTCCTTTAATGAGTTTTGGAATTATGCCTTTTCTATTCCTTTTAGTGTTCAAGAGTTCAGTGTGACAAAGGCAGGAAAGGAAAGCAGGGAAGGAGATACAGGGAAATTGCAGATGAACAGCAAGTGTTGTTCTGGCCCAAAGCATTAACTAGGTCTTCTAAAATACATTCAGAAGAATTTTTAACCTGGAACTAAGAGACAGCATTCATGTCCTGGTGTTCATGGCTGCAGAAAGAGCTGGGGAAGGTGCTGATAGGAAGGTACCTAGAGAACCTTAGACAGAAGATTCAATTACAGTGCATGAACACATACCTCCAGGCAGTAAAAGGCTCTGTCAGAAAAAGGGAGAACCAAAACTAAAAGCTGTAGACCAAAACTGGACAGGTAAAGTAAGAAATGCATCAGCAACACAGGCCTGAGAGTTGGAAACAAGTGCCAGAGGAAGCAGCAGAGTCTCCATCTTTTGAGAAGGTCAAAGCCAGCTTGGATAGATCAGTGGAAGATATGTTTTAGCCAAAAAACAAGCTCACAGGCTCAGAGTATGAGGGATGAGGTGTGGTTGGATGGCCTCAAGCACAGGGAAGGTGAGACTGACAGTGTCCTCTCACCTTGTGCTCTGTGGCACTGTATGACAGGCTGCAAGGGGTTAGTTCAGTACAAATCACTTCCCAAAAATCCTTATTTTCCTAAAGACTGCAGTGCTGTAGAAGCCACCAAACTGCAGCTTTTAAAAGAGGACTGATTTCATGGAAAACTATGTTGAAAGGATACAAAACCACCTCCAGGAATGTGTCCTGGGATGAGAGGGTCATCCCCACCATTCACAAGGAGCCAAGGGCTGGGGACAGCTACACTTCATCCCTTCAGGCAGGAGAGGAAAGCAGAAGGTTTTCAAAAGGGTGTTCTTTGCTATGAAGTTTCAGCAGAGCTGGTGGTTAGCAGCAGGGATGAAGGGCTGGGCTGGAAGCATTGCCCTGGCCAGTCATACCTTTCTTTTTCCATGGCACACTCACCTGCAGCATCATAGCACCATTCAGCTGATCCCAGGGAGACTTCATCAGCTTCATCACAATCCCCTGGCTTTAGGAGGGGCTTGGCTAGACTGGTACTCTACAAACATCAATTAACAGCAGCATCAATTAACCCCACTAATCCCAAGCTATAGTTAATACCTGTCTGGGGTCAGAGCCTTGTTCATGGTCACATTTGCTGAAAAAAACACAGGCAGCCTTGTCCACCCCCGGCACAGGCTCACTCAGGAGTCTCCAACATGGATGCCACAGGGGCTCCCGTTGGTCCCAAGCCACCAAAGTGGTCAAGCTTAGCTCTGTGCCACTGTTGGGGTGGCACAAGCACTGCCCTAAGCTGCTGGCTCAAACAGCACCACACAGAAATCATACAGATGCAGGATACTGTTCTCATTCAAGGATGCAGTGAAGGAAACACACTGCTCAGCCCTCACCCCTGGCATGAGCAAGGAAGTCCAGATCTAGTGAGCTCTGCCTTCTCCTTGAATTAGCTTTAAGCGTGGAAATGGTTTCCTGCTACCATTAGTTTTTCTTGATACAGTAATTAATGTGCCTTCCTGCAGAAGGAATACCATTTGAGAAGTAGAGCTGTTGCCTGGAGAAAGCTGGCCTTCCAAGGAAGTGCTAATTAGTCCTTATTTTGAGAAACCTGGTTAAAGCAAGTGAGCAGGTGTTCTAGAAATTGGAAATAATCTGTACAAACATGTCCTTTCCTATGTGATAGCAGAGCTAATTACACCTCCTTGGGTCATCGCTCCATTTTACCTAAAATTGCTTTGTCAAAAGTGTCTTCCTGCTGCCTGGCACTGGCTGCCAGAACAAACACTTTAGCACTTGGTGTCAGGGGTGAATTAACTCCTTCTCCCATCATTGCTTGAGAGGAAGGATGTTGCCACCAGCCCCACTTGCTCCAAGGAGAGGGAAGACCTCTCCCATCTCCTTTCGGGCATGTGAGGCAGCGTGAAGTGCACCCTGCCCTGTGCCTCGCTGTCCCATTGCCAGCCAGGTTCAGGGTCATCCTGCTGGGTGTCAGCGTAGGAAGGGCTTAGGGATGGTTATGTGCTCCATCCCACTGCCATGGCGTGCGATCAAAGCTTCACAACCTCCTGGGAAACCGGAATGTTCCCTGGGGGAAGGTGGTGATTGACGTGCCGAGAAGGGATGATGCCGTGGCAGCAGCAGAAGCAATCACAAAGCCCATTATTGTTTATATAAGATGTTGTGTGTGCAGGCTGTCTCAGACACAATGGTCTCATTGCATCGCTCACTCTCAGGCTGGGGGGAGGTGTCCATGCAGATTTGCAAAGCTGGATTTGAGGAAAATGGGAAGCGATCACTCGGCACAAGCCAGCACAGGAGGAAAGCAGCCAGCTGTGGGTTGATTGCAACAAGAATTTCCTAAGTACCCTCCCAAACCAGAGGTGTCTGCATTGTTTAGCAAGTGTCATGCAATCTTAACTCCTGGTTTGCACCACCTCCATAGGGAGAGACAGGCCAAGCAAAGTCTGCATGGACACAGGGAGGCCTGTGAGTCACTGTGTAACCTGGGACACCCTCGTGGCCCCGTGGCCCTTGGTTTGCTTGGATGCATGGATGTGTTGGTAATGCCTAGAGAACTAATGAAGTGAGAACTGTTGGAGGGAGGGAACACAAACGCCATGGCTACGTTTGGGAGCAAAAGCCCATTTTTAGGGTGCCTGCTGAGGCAGTGAGGTGTGCTCTTCTCGCAGGCAGAGGATGCCAGTACTCCCAGCCGAGGCTCTGCCATGGCCACAGGCCTCCTGCCTTTTGTACCAGCATGAGAATGCACCTGCAGCCCAGGATTCCCTCCTGCCATGAGACACCCTGGCCATTCCACCTAGTATATCTAAACTATAAAAAATGAGGACAGATGCAGTACTGAGGTTGTCATGAATGAGCTGAGTGCAGATGGAATATGCTCCTGACAGCTGGCCTTGGGATATTTCAGCCCAAAGGTGAAACACAAGCCCAGGTAGACCTGGTACCCAAAAGATCCAAAGAACAGGGGCAAATTCTCAATATATTGCAGGATAATGTGGCAGCTGCAGCCGCAGTGCAAGCTGAGCAGGGCAGAGCCCTCAGTAAAACACCACACATATCTGCCAGCTCAGGCAGCTGTCACAGAAAGCCCTTTCTCTGCAGGCAGAACCTGTTCAGAGTCCACTGCTGAGCCACTTTTTCAGCAGCAGCAGCACTTTCCCCAGCCCTGGGCACTTACAGCCACGTCAGCAGCTGGTCCGAATGAAGGGGAGCTGATCCCGGAGCCTGAGGGATGGCGGCACAGCCGTGGTGGGACCGGCAGTGGGATAGCCCCTTTCCAACCCCAGCAGAAGGGGTGTCAGGGGTGTGCTCCTCGGCAGTGCAGCTGCTCCTGCAGTTGCTCCCAGCACTCCTTGTCCCAGCAGCTGAGCATGGCCCAGCTGGACACAGGGCAGGGAAAAGGCAGGGACAGACCCCCTTTGTAAAGTTGATTCCACACATACTGCCCTACATGTGCACCCTGAAAAGAGGACCTGTTAGGGCTCAACTAATCAGAGCTGGGATCACACTAGGGATGAAGTGGAAAAATCAAGGTGCGAGCTGGTATTTAAGACATGGGAGTGACTTGCATTCCTATGGAAATGCTTGTTTGGGTCCTATTTTCCTCCCCTGCTCCAGAGGTCCAGGAGGAATGTGCATTATTGCTTGTAGAAGAAGACAGCCAGAACTGATCACTGCGGTGTCCTCCTCCACCCACAAGAGAACCCACTTTCATGCTCTTTTTTCCCTAAAGCCACTGCTGCCTCCTGACTCTGCACCCACTTGGAGCTATAAACTTGCTTATCAGAGGGACTGACACGGCCCTGAAACGATAAGATCTGATTACTTGTTCTGTTAACATGCATAAGGCAGAAGGATGGTGATGATCCCGTTCCTGAGATGAGGAGAAGAGATACAGAAGTAAAGTATTTCCGCACTGAACTCTTAGTCAGAGCAGGACCTAACACTCCACTGCTCCATTGTCTCCCTTTTCAATCAGGGACATCCCTGTACTTGATTCCACAGAGGTGGGATGCAAGTGTCTTAGCAGAAATGTCTCCCTCTCTCAGCTGGCTTGTTGTGCCCTGGAGAAATGTCCTTCCCTCAGTCTCAGCAGGTCGAGTGAGTTTGATCTTTTCTTGCGGAACATGCTTCCTTAGTCCGATGTTTACCTTTCCCATAACATCACTACAATGCTGACTCATGGCAAATTAAAGTTCAAGTATTATGCAGGAGGCTTAGAAATGTCCTCCCTGAGACCTGGGAGCTGGTTCCAGTCTGAAGACAGCTGCAGTTCAGGCCTCTTCCAGCCTTGATGCTGTCTTTAAAAATAAATCCTGTTGGTTAAAATAAGAGCATACCTTGGATATTCCTTCATGTTTCTGAGACACCTAGGTCAAAGGTGCTGAAGCTGGATGTGGGATCATTTTGTTTGAGTGAAAGCTGAGATTCATCATTCAGATGACATCTGATGATGGGATTTTAAGCAAGTACACATATTTCATAGGGCTCCTAATAAGCTGCCTCCACTGGCACGTACTTCAAAGTCCAGCACAAGGAGTGGTCACCATACATGACCCACTCCAGCCCCAAAGCCCTGCTTTATCCACAGGTGATGTACCAGCTCTTGCAGTGATGGCGAACTGCTGCTGCCCAGGGTGACTCTCAGAGCATCCTGCCTTTGTAATGGGACGGGGATGGGGAATACAAAACTGAATTAGCTCAGCTTAAGAGATGAGCACAGTATGGACTCAGAAAAGCTTATGAGGAGCATGGTTTCATGCAAATCCATGGCTGTAGCTGCTGCTGGTGTATGTGTGCATGATGTTGGGGGAAGCTTTCTGCTTACCAGCTCCTCCTGCCCCTTAATCCTTCAGCATCTCCTACTTGTTGCGTGGCTCTGGGTTTTGCTGGCCCTCAGAAAAGAGCTGGGGTCCAGACTGGACTGGATTTGGGATTGACAAAGGAGAAGATCAAGGAGCAAATCCATTGCCTGTTGTAATTTCGGATAAAATAAAAGCACACCCTCCCTTGCTCCAACAAGGAGACAGCTGAGAATTGTCCTTTTCTCCTGCAAACAAAATCTCTTTCCTCTGCCATCTGATACTGCTCCAGTTTGCAAAGAAAGCCTGCTAATGTGCTCACCCATTGACAGAGTAGACTTGAAGATTTGTTTATGGCACCTACTGTACTCTCAGCTCAGAGACGTAAAACAATTTTCACTGTAGCTGCTGTGCAGGGCTTGGCTAATACAGCCATGTCCAGAAATATCCAGCACGAAAAAAAAAAAGAAGCTATTAAAAACACTCACACACAAGCCAGGAAACATCTTATTATAGATCTTGGTTTGAAGAAGGGAAATTAAAAACCCATACCCACACTCAGCATATGCCCAGCTATATTTGTCTGATCCTCTTATTATCTAAGCCAATGCCATTTCAGTGTTGCACTACTCCAGCCTTTCACGCTAAAAAAAAAACAACAACAGCCCAACGCACAAGATGCCATCGCTGGTTTACAGCTGCGGCCTATCCTGTTTCTCTGAACATTTGCTGATCTGGCAGCGGCACAACACGGAGGGAAGCGGAGGGTGGGGGTCGAGATCTGCCTGGAAGATGTGGATCACACCAAAGCGAGCTCTTCCTGTATTTACAGAAGCGCTCCGTCGGAAGCGTGGCCACTTGTTTGTGCGCCGATCTTTAAGCTTGTGGCGGAGAGGGCATCACTTTGGCCGGGATCCTTCACTAACAACGTGCCTCACGCTTGCATTTCCCAGGCCGTGGAATTGCAAATCCAAGCTCTGGCGAGGCCACGCCATGCATACAGAGTTAAATACGCAATGGAAAACATTACGGCTCGGTTAGTTATTGCTCCCATAGTGCAAAGACTGGAAATCGATGCTGCAAGTACTTTATGAAGCAGTAGGAAGCTCTTGGCGCTGGATTAAAGCAGTGTGCGTGTTCATGGGTAGGAGTGGAAGAAACACAACCATGCTGTAGGCTGAGGCTCTCCAAAGCCACCTGCGGGTGTAGCCATGCCAAAGTCACTGGTGAGCCCGCTGCCTCCATGGGAAAGGTGCCACAGGATGCTCCACAGCATTCCAGTGCGATGGTGCCGTACCCATGCCCCTAAAGCAGGTTTGCACCAGCTCCTCTCGCACAGAATGGACACCAAAATATCACAAATTCAACGTTGAGCTCAAGCGCTCTGTTGGCTGAAAGAGCCAAAATAGTTTGGGTAGCTACTTCTGAGTCGTTGATGCAGCAAACTTAAACAGGGCTCCGCAACACTCGCTTTTATTAATAGCCTGGATGTCCTGAGCGTTTTTCTTTTTCAGTTCTCACGAGTTATTTTCACTACACAGCCTCCCATGATCACTCAATTTTGGGAACTGATTGGACCAACTCGTGGGACAAATCCCCACAGATAACAAAACCCAAACCAACGCACACCCAGAGAGAGAACCAAGAGTGTTTCTATAAAAAGTCAGGAACATGTGTGTGGTATTGTGGGTACAAACAAGACTCGGCACGTATCTCTTCGCCTGTCCTCTGCTGAAAAACGCTGATTTGGGTACGTGGGGCTTTATGTGAAGGAGGTGCTGTTCATGCTTCATGTGCCACTTCTGGCCGTACCTGTCCCCTGAGTAGCCCACCCTGTGTAGGCACTCCAGGTATTACTCAACAAGGGGAAGGGAATTATATTTCCCGTACTAGTTCTGCTGTTTGTAATGCAGTGCTAGGGATCAGATCTTGCTTTTGCATGAAAACCTGCCCTCTTTTAATACTTTGAACATCCTAGGAAAGACTATTGGGCAGGGACAGAAAGTCCTCACAGACACAATGAGTGCCGGATGGGTGGGGAAAAGCCTTTGGGGCAAATGCTTCGCTTAATTCCCACAGCTTGTCTAGGCAGAGATGTCAGGTTGTACAGCTACAGCAGCGATGTGAAACACCTACAGCAACATCTTGGTCCTGTAAAAATCAATAGCAAAACCCTCCTGAATCCTGGACTGACGCCAGGCCATGAGAAGAGCGAATTGTGCAGAAAAAGCCAGAGTTAGAGAAAAGCTACCAGGAGAAAAGGAATCACTGCTCTGCAGGAGCTTCCAAAGGCCTTTAGGGTTTGTTTCCTCCAACAATGAGGTATCAAGGGAGCTTGCAGGATGGATTTAAGCCATTGTGGTGGGACTTGGAGAAATCAGGATCTCCATGAAGATCCAACACAGCCTGCTGGGGGTACAGCAGGACATGCACTGAAGTCTCTGGGGATTTTAACTCGCTGTGCAGGTAGTACTGCACAACCACCAACTGTATAACTGCAGACCATTTCCCCCTCCCACATTCAGGTCCTGTTCTGGATCATGATCGCTCACTGAATGAGAACTCTGGATTTTATTTTACGCCCTTCCATGTGCCTTTTTATTGTGTCATTGCCAGGCTCTGCTCTGAAGACACTTCTATTCATATTTTCAGGGGGTTTGTTTGATCTTTGTCTGTACATTAACAGGATGAGCACTAACAGCACAGGAAGACATTCTTCTTGCCTCCAACTCAGGTATGTGGACACAGACTTGCCAGCTGCCAAAGTCTTACTCAGTCCCCGGCTTGGGCTTGCTTAAAAAAATCTTCTGGGAATTTCTCTGTAAAATCCATATGAGCATATGCAAATTACCTTCCTGTCCTCCAAGGTTTGACACAGCATAACCTGGAGGTACTGGGCTGGCAAACAGACTGAGTCCCAACATATTTCATAATTCCCAGCAGTATGAGTATTAGAGCTACTCTGGAAAAAGCTGGCCAGAATTTTAACTGGGGAAAAACACTGCATTTTCTCCCCCTCTATTTTCAGAAATGTCTGAACATCTCTAAATAAAAGAATAAAAAAATTAGCTGGAGGTCAAATCTGCCAAGGTGAGATATGTCAGGCTGAGGCCAAAGCAAATGGGAGGCACGTGATGGTGCCTGCATGGATCACAGCTCAGCCCTGCGGTACGAGAGGCAGGGACCCACTGCCAGCCCCTCCCAAGCCATCACAGCTGAGACATGGGGAAGGGCCCCCCACATTCCAGTGTCAGCACTGAGGCCGTGGGCAAGCAGCACACCTGGTGTGATGTAGCCAAGAAAAGTAGTGCAGAAAGCAGATCTGTCTGCTGCCCACGCTGCCAGACTGTGCTTTCCCCCCAACAGATACACCCACAGACCATCTCTGCATCCTACATGTGATGTATGTGCCTCTGGGAGAATGACAGAGGGACCTGGCCTACAGCAACACCCAAAGCTGATGCTGTTGAAAAGACAAGGAGCTGGAAGATATTTTCTTCACAGCCACCAACAATATGGATATTTTAGCACCACCCCTCCACATAGCAAAGATAAAAATAACGTTTCTATAAATGCACCGCTGTATTCTGACGTCACATAAGACTCCAAATAAAATCACTCCAAGGCATTAGAAAATAACTTACTATTTACCTCAATAAAGCAAGCTAGTCTCTAGTTTTTCCTTGTCTCTTCTTACTAAGAAAAAGCCCCTGGAGGATGACTATTTTGATAAATTGCATAACAAATTGCGTTTCAGGGCCGTACATCTCCATCGCAGAGCATGGATGCAGTGTAAGGCCACCTGTTTACATGAGCTATTTTGGGACACGGTGGACAGCCCTGGCTTTCTCAGAATCCATCAGCAGTCAGTGTTTGTTCCCAAGCATGCACACGTACATCACCACTGCACGTCTCTCGTTGACCCAGTGTTCCCTCATATTCCCCCCAAACATTTCCCTTCACACCAGCAGATAACCAGGAAGATGTTCCACTTGAGAAGGTCTGAGAGCAAAAGGAAAGAATTCAACTCCTCCCCATGGTGGGCTTCCAGCTTTGATCTCCTGGATAGCCACTGCATCTGGTGACCATCTGTGGTTAAAAATGGCTTCCCGGGAAAAAATGCTCAGGCTCAGCACGGGGAGGTCAGTTATTTTTAACCGAAACCCATTCCACCTTGGTGCCTCAGGAAAACAAGCACGTTCAGCAGAGCTGGTCCTTCAGAGCCAACGAGCGCTATCACCACGCAATGTTGCTTTTGGCAAACAAACCAGTATCACCTACTTGCCCGGGCTCATCCACTTACAGCATGGCTGCCAAGGGAAAACAGGATGAAGAAAGGATGACACATTGCTAATCTCTAACCACGCATGTTCAAAGTGCAAATGGAAAGAATGAGCACCCTTGACACTCTGCTGTTTATCACCAGAACAACTGGAGCCCTGGATGTGACCGGGCAACTTTCCCCTGAGCATGAGTATGCCTCTGTCCTAAGGAGAGGGTCAAAGGGTGAACTGTGACTCCAGACCTCTTCAGCTCCAGAGCTTCTGAGCTGGAATGTTGCTTCTGAGAAGTCAATCACAGCAGTGGCAGGGATACAGGGACACTAAAACTGGGCCATGTCAGACCAACAACTCCCACTGCAAGGCAATGGAGAGCAAGGGCTCCGTGTCTGGTTTGCCTACTGTTCAAGAAAACCTAACAAAGCAAAACCAGGAACCCATAGAGCGGAAACCCTTCCCTCCTCCTCTCTTCATCCTACACATTTGTCATGAGCAAATGGGAAAAAAGGGGAAGAACTGTCCCATCTGCACCTCTCTGCCCCGGTCAACACCCCAAGGCCTCATCCTTGGGACTGTGGAGCTGGGATGTTTTCCTTTTGCCACCACATGCCTCGTGCAGTGTAAACACTGCAAATCTTGACTTTGCAGTGCCGGGATGTGCGTCCGCGCTGAGTCACGGCTGCGCTCTGACTGACAGCCCCCTGCTCCAGGAGCCTCCCAGGGCTTCAGCAGGGGGAGTTCTGGAAGCGAGGATGTTATGTAAGGGGATGGCTATTTTTGTCCAAAGTTTGGTTCTGTACTCTGAGAGACTAAAAATACCCGCACACAAAGCTAAGGAACGTGCTTCTCCGTGCCCCTGCTCCCGGCATCCTCTTCCCTGCCATGGCATCTGGTTTTATGTGCACTGCGAAGAGCAAGGTTTCTCCTTTGTTACCTGCCTCCTCCTCCTCCTCTGCCCTCATCACCCCCTGAGCCCACAGTCTGGCACTCCAGACTCAACAAGGACTTCCACCATAAGGATATGTGGCAACAATGCTGGAGTAGAAAATAAGACTGCCTTGAGGTGCCCATAGGAAACTGCTGTAGCTCAGAGGTTCAGCATCTGTGGCAGCCCTTCCCTGCCAGCTGCAAAGTCCTTCTGGCAAAGCAATAGCATTATTACCCCCAGATTATGAGGAAGAAGAGTGTCCTGGCAGGCAGGTGAGGGCCGCACAAGCGGCTCTGAGCTCTCGGGAGAGGAAAGGCAGCTACATGGCTTGCAGCTGCTTCATTTTAGCAGAAGTCAGTGCTAGAAGGAAGCAAGTCCCCCACAGGTCTGTACTCCATTCTCAGAGCAGCACATACAGATGAATGACCTGGCAATGCTGCACCACGACTTCTCTGCCCAAAATTTTCTGAATGATCTTGAGTCAGTGTCTCAGGGACAGATCCACAGAGGTCTACAGGAAGGCCTTTGGGAGGTGGCCAAACAGCAAAAGTCAGCTTGCTTTGGTTTCTCCCCCTGTAAGATTCAGATGGCAGCATAGCCCTGCTTCCCCCAGTATCAAAATTTTACATTTCTTGCTGGCCAGGAGGTGGTCAAGGGCCAAGAAGAAGCCAAAATTAATAAGGTGTAGGTGAGCTTTTTGTGTTGCTCAGACACAAACTAAGCCTTTTATTCTGCCCCATGAAACTTTTTAAACTGAATAAATCAGACCTGCCATAATTTTGATGCTTTGAAAAAAATCCCACAGAATTTCTAGGAGATTGTCTGCTGCTAGTTGAAGACCTCAGACAGTTAAATGATACTTGCTAATTCTGGTGCTATCCCTGGGCCCAGACATCTGTCCCTGCTGGCAGGTCTAATGAGGACTTTGGTCTGCTCAAGAAACAGTTATTCATCATCAGATCTCTTTGCCCCTTATGTAAATGCTCTGCTTCATGTCAGAAGAAAGGGGAGGGAAAAAAAAAGTCTATAAATAAAAAGCCAGCAGCTATTTTTGGAAAAGAATTTTCTTCCTGGTGTATGTGTCTGTGTGCATGTGTAAACAATTGTCTTCTGCATTTTTGTTAGCTTATCTTATATCTTAAACAAATACCAAAGGGAATTTTTTTTAAAATTAATTTTATTTTAATCTCTTTTTTTATGGCCTGGTTGTCTTCATCAGTCTTTCTAAAGGACTCCTTCTGGGGTCAGGTTCTCCAAGCACCACCACATGTCCGTGTGGTGCCCATTGTGGTAACTGAGCTGCAGCTGATGGTCAAGGCAAAGTCTGGCCCTTGGAGTGCCAGATGCCTGTAAAGACATAGTTTCCTACAGCTTTCTACCCACATATTTATATCTGCTTATTGCAGATACAATTTCACCCATCACCGTGCTAAGGGGGTGCACGTGGGACTGGCTTTTGGCTGCAGGGAACTGCTCCCTGCACCAGCCCCAATGCCCAGCAGCATCCTCTGAAGCACAACACTGCCACTGCCTCTGTCCAGAATGAATAGGTGGGGAGAGACATCACTTAAGTGCCCCCAGAGCAAGCAGGAATAGCCTGCCCTGGGCTTGCAGGAGTAGGCAGGGCTGAAGGGATTTCAAAGGAGATGAGGTGACTGCCCTTTCAGATGGGGAGGGGAGCAGTCAGGACATATATAAAATGAAAAGCAACTTTAGGAGAAGAAACAAGCTGCTAATGGCAATGGAAAAGCTCTCCACAAGACACAGCAGCCACAGTGCTGATAAGAGATAGGGTTGAGTGGAACATCAAATTTCTGAACCATTCATAGCTCTCCTTCCTATGAAAGCAAGGAGCTCTGGGGCTGATAACACAGGAATGTCAATGCAGAGCTAAAAAAAAACCCACCAAACCTCCAGTGTGCTGCTTTAAATATTCCCTAGTACTCGGGGCTTGTTCTGAAAGCACCCTATTCAAAGTCTGGGAGAGGGTGATGACTCTTCTCAGCATGCTGGGAGGAAGGCAGGCAGAGGCAATGAGGCTTGAATTTTATATGTTGCACTGGCCTTGCTGCATATCAAATCATCTCACCAGCAGCAAAGAGATAACCAACACTGGACAGAAAAAATGGAATTACGCAAATACTGGGGTTTCCAAGACAGTAGCAAGCATGTTAGGGGATTTTAAAAAGTGATAGTCCTTGCCCCCAACCTCTCACTGCCATCATCAGAGACACAAGCTTGTATAGACCTCAGGTCCAATGAGTGATTCCACTTCCTGCATAGAATCATCAAATAAATAGTAACTTTTAAACTATTTAGCTGAATTCCCATCCCATTGAAGTCAGAGTTCTGCCCCTGCACTAAGAAGGGCCAGAAATTAAGTGGTTGTATGTGGCAGAGGGGACACTTCAGTCCAACCCAACCTCCCCTTCAAGGCCAGTATTCCATCAGAGCCTGTCAGCTCATCCTTCTTGCAGTTGAAGAACTCTGCGTTTCCTTGATCCAGTTACCCAAAGACTCTTGAAGTTCTTATGCCAGCATGGAGAACATGTTGAGCACTGGTCACCCAGAGCTCCTGACTCCCTTGCTCTCAGGGTTTCACAGACTCCTCCAAAGGCCAAAAAACCGAAACAGAGAACAGGGTTGAAGACAGTTGGTTTTCCTCCCTTCTCTACTTTTATGCTTGGAGCTATCATGGGAAGGTTTTCAGGGTGGGTTCCTGTGTGTCCAGGCTCCTAGCCCAACAGATCCATGCCCTCATCTTGAGTGGCAAATGCCCATGCTACGAGTGCAGTCACAGAGGGCCCACAGGGTGCTGCGTGTCTCTGAAAAACATCAGGCCAACAAAGTCTCCGTTTTATCAGTTATAAACTGTGATTCCCAAAACCTCTTCCCCAGATGCCTGAATACAGTCCTTTGCCTGATTTCAGCTTTCCTTGCTCAACACCCCCTACCAGACTGGGAAGTGGAAAAAGGACCACAGCTTTTTGATCTTTATGGTGGGAGAAAATGTTCCAGAGGGGCCACAGCCACTTGGTTCCTCTGGTTAACTCCCTGTCGTCAGGGCCACAGCCTGCTTTTAGCTGGGCTCCTTCACCACACCACTCAGGAGACTCGTGGCTGCTTCCAGCCAGAGCTGGCTTTGGGAACGAGTGCCTGTGTTCACCCTGCTGCAGGCAATAAGCTCTCCACACACCAGCTTGGTGGGAAAGTAGGTATCAGAAGTCAAACAAAAAACTCCTCCCCCAATTTCCAGGGCTGCATTCACATGATCTGGCCAAACCCAGAACTGGGGTGTCTCAACTTCTGCAGGGGTTAGGACCAAAGGCTAGATTCAGCTCACACACTGAAGTCACTGTGGTTTTGTGGGTGCAAGCTAGACTGGAACTTCAGTCTGGTGGTTTGAGGAGGGTGGAATAACACAGCTTTGATTTAAAAAGGAAAGAGAAACAAAATAAAATGGTGACATTCCTTTGCAAGTCTGACAGTCTCTACTATTCCTGCTGCAGGGGGCTGCTTTCCCCAGCTGACAGGGCACTGGAGATTGCTTCCACCAGTTAGCTGGTCTCGTGGGGCATGAGAACTCTCTATCCTGTTGGATATTTGGTTCATCTCTCTTTGCTAGGGTTCCCTCTCCCCACAAAGGTCTACCATAAGGGTGAAACCAAAGCTTTAAACTTTGTGCAATATCAAACCACCTTTTCTGTACTCACTCATCTTACAGCCACAGTTCGGATCTCTGCTCTGAGTTCTGTTTGGGTAGGGACTTCCTACCCCTGCTTACTCTTCTGAAGCATCTCCAGGCAGCCAAGTGTCTCACAGCCACCCACTCAGCCTTACAGAACAAGCATATTTCCTCCCAGTGTCAGTGGTGTTCTCTGGATTTCCCCTGCTGCTGAAGGCAAAACAAATTCCATCTCACCCAAGCGGAATTGCTGCAATTTGGAAAAGAAAAAGGAGGCAGAGAGGACCTTTAAGCAGGAGGAAGGTTTCCAGCAAGGAAGCACAGCAATGAGGATGTTGTGCTGCACCCAGAGAAACACTGCCTGCTCCCCGTGGCTGCCCCAGAACCCTTTCTGTGGCTTCAGCCACAGCCACCCCAAACTACCGTGATGGTTTCACCCTGCCATCATTTATCCACACCCTGCCACCAGCTAAGAGGACAGGTATCTCTCACCACCTTGATTTTCTCCTTTCCATTAACTGCATCACTTCTTTTCAGTCACTGCCCAAAGTCCTAGTGTGTTCTTGAGGGAGTGCTGGGGAGGCAGGAGGGTCTGGCAGGGTGGGCAGACTCTGCCCGCAGCCTTGCCATTCCTATCATTGCCTTGATGTCACTAGTGGCAGAAAATACGAAACCGAATTTGCCCTAATGCTTTCCCAGGCAGTGTGATCCCTTCTAATATTGGTTTTGCCATTCCTGGCTCACACCCCTGCAGGGGTCTTGCAGCAGTGCCAGCATATCCATATGGAAGTGTCACATTTTAGCCTGCCAGTGGCATCCACTTTGTATTTCTCAGTGCCTTTGAAGGGTCTTTAATAAAAGGCATGCTCGTCCCCCCAGCCAGCACCCAGGAGCTGCCCCATCACCAGCTGGGACCATCCAGGTGTTGAGACTACTGTGGGGAAGGCCAGGCCAAGGAGTGATTCAACAGCTGTGTCTGACACCCAGCATGGCAATGATGCCTCAAGAAATCCTGGGAGTGAGCAACCCCAAACAGTTCTTCTCCTGCCTGGCTGCTGAGAGGGAGCAGGCTTGAGTAACCCCCAACACCTTTTCAGGCAGCAACATCTTTACTTAAGCTGAATTCAAGGAGCTTAGGAGCTCAATTCAGCTTAAGCTTTACTTAAGCTGAATTCAAGGAGTTAGACCACGCAGTGGGATGAGACCAAGACTCCACCACACAATTTCATGCAGCAAAGCAGCCTTCAAATACGAACTCGGACGTTTTGTCCCCAGGCCAGAAGGAGACCAGATGCCAATATGTTCAGATCTCATGATAAATTCCTTTCCCATCTGGCCTCCTCTTCTGAGGACTTCAGAGAAGGACTGAAAAGATTGGATGGTTTCCTGAAGTTTCCTGGTTACAGTTCTCCTGGTGATGGTTATAGTTCAGTGGCCTCGTTCATACTGCCCAGGTGTACAAATACACCTTGAGCAGTTCCACCAAGGAATTTCTTTAAGTAATGAATGGTAGTCTTCATGTTTTCTCCTGTTGCAGCTTCAGGTGACATCTGAATTAGCAGCTAAAAATTAGGAAGAATTAAAGAGGATTTGTAGTAACTGGGGTGCCACTTCCACTAGGGACACAGCTGAGCTGGCTGACTGGCAGGTGAATTATTGAAGAATTAATTTTATTGTCCCATCTTTTTTCTGTGCTGTGACAGCAACCTTTCAGAAGGTGGGGTCAAACTTTGACATATGAAGTCCATCTCCACTCAGAGAACCCTCAAAGGACACTGAAAAGCTTAAAATCCAAAAATATCCTTCATAATCTTTAGGAACTAGAGGAAATATGGTTTTCCAAAGGTGGGGTGTTTTTTTGTTTTGTTTTGTTGTTTTGCATTTTTCTTTTTGTAGGAAGGTACAATACAAAAAAGCAAGGGAATATTTCAGAGCCTCATTTCCTGTTACTCATATACTGCAAACTGTCTTCAGCACAAAGGGCTGAATATTCCCAACAGCTAAATGAAAAAAAAAAATTCTTTCATGATTCCATATTCATCCTTTGTATTTTTATCTAAATCTACTTTCTCCTCAGACAGAGAGACTCCATCATACCTGCACACAAGTTTACCTTCACACATCCTCACTGCAGCCTATCATTTGCACCAACATATTTTACTTCCAGCTCGTCAGAAAAGCTGGCTGCAGAGGCAGGATTTTCTCCAGATGTGCTGACCTGACCAGACAGGGGGTGCAGGGAATTGTTGCAGCCCAAATTGCCTAAACACCACTGCAGTGCCAAGCCTGAGCCTCACCCGTGCTACCATCAGGGATCCCTAAGCCTGGTCCTTGGCCCAAGGCGACCCTTTCACACTTCTCTTTGCAGATATTTCTGGGCAGTGATTGCTGCCTATTCAGGTAAAGGTTTCCAATGAATTCTTTTAAGGCCACTCCTTTTCCTTACTTAATCCCTGGCTTTCCTTCTCACTTTCAGATCCCTGCTGCCGGGCCGAAGTAAAACCCTCAGGGGGCACAGAAGCATTAGGACATTTCCTCCTTCCAGCCGCTCATGAGCACTCAGAGGCAGAAAACCTTGCCGGGCAGCACCTCTGCAGAAGCCGATGGCTCTTCCCCCAGCATCCCCAAACCCACAGCCATCCCAGAGAAGGCAGCCGGCTGTGCTGCCACTTCCCTCTCTCCCAGCCCGAGTGACCTTAGTGTGAAGAAATGTTTTCCTGGTATTCAACCTACATTTCCCCTCGCCCAGTTTATCCCATTGTTTCTACTTAACCCTTCCTCAACAGCCTCATCACCCTGAGAAGCTCTGACCGTGTTTAGCTGCCTTGCACATTTCTGATGTGATTTGGGGGCAAGTAAGTCAGGTTAGCAACACACGTGGTCCCCCAGCAGACAGACGTGTGTTCCTACGCCTTTCTCATGTCCCTTATTTCAGGTCTTGAATTACCCTGTGACTTTCTGTTAGAAATCATCAACAAAAAATATAACATCAAACCTATGGAGTGAGCCACGTGCCCGGTGTGATATGAAGAGACACAGAATCCCCAAGCAGGTGCAAAGGAGAGCCCTTTATTGCAAAAACCCGGCCTTTTTAATTAGTTAGCCAGTTATTAGTTTACATAGCTTTAAAGCATAACAAACATAATTCAACCAA
This sequence comes from Vireo altiloquus, assembly GCA_013396875.1. Taxonomy (NCBI): domain Eukaryota; kingdom Metazoa; phylum Chordata; class Aves; order Passeriformes; family Vireonidae; genus Vireo; species Vireo altiloquus. The sequence goes on from VZRF01013949.1 coordinate 738,106, forward strand.
GCACCCTACACCACGACGTGAGCACGCCATGGTCACGCAGCATGTTTCTCTACCCGTAATTCAGCTGTGTCCCTTTCCCACACTCCTTCACTACTTAGCCGAAGTAACAGCCCTGAGCCATGATTTTACAAAGGCAACAAGGCCTTCATGCAACACTTGCCCACAAGGAATGAAATCCACATCCCCTTGGAGCTTTCTGCAGGAATTCGTTCTCCTTGGTTTGTTTACCTGCTCCTTCTCACATGCAATATTCCCAGTTGCTGGTGTACACAAAAGGAATCAAGACACCAGCACAGCTTCTGCTTCGGACACAGCAGAGCCACAAGAGTTGAGAAGGCAACAGTGGAAGCAGAAGTGTTGTGTTTGGAGCTTGCAGCTCCAAGGTGGATCCCTGCAAACCCTTCTGGGAACACAGGTTATTCTGCTGCTGGTGTGGGGCAGTTTGAAGCCTGCTGGGACACAAAAAGCATGGTTGTAACTCTTTAAAGAGACTTAAATAACCCTCTTATGACATAATTTATCTGGAGGGTATTAACAGAGAAGTTACTGAGATGTTACAAAGCACCTTCATGCTGTGTCTGACTACCACTACCCTCAAAAGAAAAACTTGTTACTAGCAAATTTCCTGGAAATCAGTTCGAGTTTTTTCATGTTTTCATGTTTTCTGTGAATTTCCATTACTCCCTCCAAATACAAAACATTCCTTTAAAAATACCCGAGATTAACAGAGAAACATTACAGAATGTTTTCTTCTGTGTATGTACACACTTAACCATGCTGAGCATCATTTTGTCAAGGCCAGAACTCCCTCTCCCTTGTGATCCTTTTTAACCCTTTAATGCTTGTCACACTCTCCACAGAGCACTTCATGTCCATACCCTTAACATGGGCATGTGAGACTTATTAGCTTTATCCTGTCAGATCTCCCCCAGGCTTCGAAGCCTTTCAGCCCTTCAAAGTTATGTCCCAGGAGCTGTCTCCTCCGTCTCCTAACACATCTCTTGACCACTGAATCAATCACGAGCAGGGCATTTCTTCAGCAAGGCATGGTCCAAATTGGGCCTGTGCAAAGTTTTCACCTTTGCATAACCTTGTGGATTATTTAGCAGATTTTCAGGATTTGAGGATGCTCAAAGCACTGTTAAAGGGTTAACGCCTGAGACTGTTTTCAGACAGAGAAAGGTCTGGCTACAACTTCTCTTTGTTTCCCTCTTCCTCCTCCCCTTCCCACCTTCCCTCCTGCTGCTTCTTTTATGGATATGTCTTTACAGTGCCTCAAAAAAAAAAATTGCCTCTTGACAGCCTTGTTTTCCCCTGACTGTTTGGGGCCATCAGAGATCCAGTCAGAGGGTGGCTTTTGTACTAAGGAAAGCTTCTTCCAGGCAGAGGAAGACACTGCCTGGGGCTTCTATATCCACAGCCTTTCTATTTCTGGCTCTCCCTTTTCACAGGGCTTTGTTTGCTAAACCCTGCTCTCCCCCGCGGGACATTAGTGAGCATACTTACCTCAGAAACAGAGCAAACAGAAAAGCCCCCAACGACTCTGGCACAGCCCATTCCAGAGATAAAGGGTTTTGCATCTTACCTCTCTGCCTTTTCCACTTTCAGGAGACTAATTACTAGGAATTCCTTAACGGCTTAAATCCTGCTCTATGGATTTCAATTTGCCTCTTGAGGTGGAAAGTAAAAAGTAATCCTATTTTCAATATAGACAGGGGTAGGCTGTGCAGACACCGAGCCCAAAGCAATCCTAGAAAGGTCACTGCAATAATGTGATGCATGGGCTCAGAGAGCCCCAGGGAGCTCTGGGGAGCTGGCATCAGATGTTAAGGCAAACCTAAGGGCCCCAACCCTTCCTCTGGTCGCTGACGGAAGGATTTCAGCCCATGACATCGGCTCACAGCCCTCCCAACCCCAGCATCAGGGATGTGACTGCTGCCTGTGCCCACACACTGGGTTGGGCACCCCTTCCCTTCCCTCCTGCCTCACCCTGCACCAGCAGCACACATATGTGGAATTGAGTGGTCAGCCATCTCCTCAAATCCTTTACCATCCCTGTGTTTTCCAGGCCCTTCAGCCCAGTCACAGCATCGCCAGGATGCCCTGCTCAGCAGCTGCCAGCCCCACAACCTCGCCCTGGCTACAGCCCTTTATCCCTTAACCCACACACCCCAACACCCATCGCCACTGACAGTGCCATGAGTCCTGGCTGCAGCCATGCTTTGCATGGGCTGAATGCTTTGCCATCTTTTATCTTCCCAGTTCAGCAAATTTCTGAATGCCAGGCTTCCCCCATGCCTGTTTCACACACAGTACAAGCATCCTGAAGGCACCACCAGTTTAATTTTACAGTACATTGTAGCATGGTGATCTGCTCTAAAAGCAGGGGAGTTTAGCTAGGGCAGGATCAAGCACCCAGCTCAACACCAGATTTTGAGGCAATACCTGAAGTTCCTTGTCAAGGTGCCTAAAACACATAGGATGGGTTGATGCCTTAGGTTTTAACTTTTATATTTTTCAAATCCCATACTGCCTAGTGTAACTCTGAAGTTTCCTGTAGCTTGTTAAGTGCTGTTCTCTCATGATAAGATAGACATAAAAAAGCCTCTCCAGCTCGCTCTCCAAGGACACCCAGACTGTCCTAGGCCCAAGAACTGTAAACCATCATCCTGGGGAGAGGGGGGCAAGCTTGGGGAAATTCCATCATTGGCTGGGTTCTGGTTGGTGAATTTATGCTGATGTAAAAGTGTGAAGTACGTGTGACCTGTTGTCCATTTTGGGATCCACTGAGGCAGGACCCTCTGGAGCCCAAAAGTGTGCATCTGAAGGCCTTTCAAATAAATACCTCCGTTATTCCTGTTTAATCTCTGTTTCTAGGCATCCATTTAAGGCATCAAGGTAAAGCATTGCAGTCTCTCAAGATTTGCACAGGAAAATGCAGATCTGGATCTAACTCCTCTTCTTCCTGAACATTTTTCCTAAAAGTTTTCATCAGTATTCCTGCAAAAGCTCTGTTTAGTCCAGTCTCATCAGTGAAGCACACAGTTAGCTGCTCTCCCATCTTCTGAGAGCTCCAAAGCCCCTTCCTGTAGATTTTCCATCAGCGGTTGTTTTGAACATTTTTTCCTGATGTCTCTTGAAACAAGCCAGTGTTCAAGCATGGCCTGTCTGACACCTATCCCGGGGTCAAGCCAACTATTTCACTCCTTGCCCAGAGCTGCTGAGGCAGCCACAGTTTGCATCAACCTTTTAGCATTTCCACCACCTCCAGCCGCATGCAGCCTGACTGGGGAAGTTTACACTTTGTCACTGTTGATGCCTGCGAAGTCACCAAAAGCATATGCCACCTCCTCAGCCCTCTCCTGAATAGCAAGTGCTTTTTATACTTCTCCCTTCCTGAATTTCATACAACTGGTCCTTCGACCAGAAATTCTCTAACCTTGAAAGTACATTTCTCCAGGGTCTGACACAGCAACATTTTGATAAGGTGTTGATAACAAGTGTGTAATGGTTTGCATCTACATGTGAAGCCAGCCTTTCCCCAGGAAGGGACGGTCAGGGAGTTGGATGTAATCTTGGATGGTTCTCCAGGCTCCCAGCTACCACCACCAAGGATTGATCTGCCCATGGGAATGCACTCTCCTTCACTTCTTGTCTTGCCAGTCCAGCCAGTTACTGCATTTTGATACCCAGCCCATCTCTTCAGTTCTTTTGAGTTGAGCACTCACATTTTCTCCCCTGGCACCAAGCAGATGAGAAGATATTTGTGTGTCCAAGTCACAAGTGCACACCTGTACCAGCTGGTCTAATTGCAGCCTGGTAATTTCCAACAGGGCAACAGTCTTGCCAAAACCAGCTCTTGGTTCTGGAAGCACTTGCTGCAGCAGGAATAGGGCTTCTCAGAGAGGAATCAAGTCCATTTAATTTGACAGAAACCACTGAGCAGCTCTGCCAGAGCAACAATATCCCCCCACTGCTGGCCTGGATGAACACTGTGAACCCAGAGGTGAAGGACTTTCATAGCCCATTACCCAGCCTCCTGAGCCATGTAGTTCCCAGCTGCCACGCAGAAGCTCAGTCCCTGCTCTTTTTCTCCTTCAATCTCAGCTTGCAAACAGAGTGTGAAAACACATTTCCTCATCTTCAAATGTTTTTTGTTTTGTTTCGGGTTTTTTTTATTTTATTATTTTTATTTATTTTATTATTTCCCTCTCAGCATGTCTGCTCCTAGCCCATCACCTTGAGGTGCAGGGAAGAAGACACTCAGCGTTTCAGGAGATGTCATGTTTAACCTCGTGCATGATACAAGCTGGAAACATGAGTTATCAGTAGCACTGGGGCATGAAGCTGAGAATAAGTAGTGTTGTAACTTGGAAACTTCAGGCACAGCCACAGGAAGATGCAGTGACCTGTCCTTTTATCTCAGCCTCACTCCCAGAGGGTCGCAATCATACAAAGCACTCGCTAAAAACCACATACACCCTCAGCCTCACACGAGTTACAGTTCAACCCCTTCTCACCCAGTTAAAATAATGATCAGATAGGGTTATTGGAAAGGTCAGAAAGCCTTGATTCTGTCTTGAAACCCTGCAACCCTCCTGACTATCTACACATGCAAGGGTAGCCTGGCAGATCCTGAGTGCCAAGGCAGAAAAGCCTAAAATCATTTAGGTTAGAAAAGACCTTTAAGATGATCCAACCCAACCATTCACCCAGCACTTCCAAGTTCACCACTGAGCCATGCTTAGTGCCACAGCTACATATCTTTTCAATGCCCCCAGGGATGGTGACTGACCACTTTCCTGGGCGGCCTGTACAGGGCTTGACAGCCCTTTTGGTGAAGAAATTTTCCCTAATATCCAATCTAAACCTCCTCTGATGCAACCTGAGGCCATTTCCTCCTGTCCTGTTGCTGGTTACCTGGACACACTCCAGCATCTCAGTGTCTTTCTTAGAAGTGAGGGGCCCAAAAATCGAACAGAGGATTTGAGGAGTGGCCTGACTTCCTTCCCCTACCAGCCCCTTCCTTCCCCTTCCCCTAAGCAGCACAGTGGCATCTTATGGGTGTTTCCACCAATAGATACCAGCACGATTTGCAGATGAAAGCAGCATGTTATCACCACTACTGCACCTTTTGGAGAGTGGCAAGGCTGAGGCGAAAGAGCAGCAGTGAAAATGAGACAAGTATAGAAGATGGTCAGGAAAGTGAAGCAAAGTCTTGTCTGCTGTAACCAACTCAGGTCAGGATGTCCCCATTGTCAGTGAAAGGCCTTAGAAATGGGACTTTCAAGGGCTGTCTAAAAGCATTCAAGATGTCAGGCTGGGGGTTACCAAAGCTACTTTCTTCCTCCATGTGAAATTTCCTATTTTTACTTACATTTAGCTGCTCAGGACAAACTCCAGGAAATACCAGCTAAAACTGTGCTAAAACGTGCCAATAGCACAAAGAAAGGAACACCTTTGCCTGTCCCCAGATCTCTGAACTCTTCTCCCAACCTGGCAAAGCCGAAAGCAATTCAGACACTGAGGGAGAGACTCCATTTGGGTAGAGGCATGACGTGCCATGCTGTCAGGTAAGGACATGACTACAACTCCATAGTCATTAACTCTTCCAGAGCCTGGATGTGCATCAGTCTTCAGAGAAACTTTGAGGTTTGATGGGTCCCTGAGCTAGGAAGTCAACTTATGTCCTCCAGGAAGGCATCACTGCATCCCTCTTCGCCAGAAGGGAAACTCATCTGCACACATTGGGACACCACTCTTGCAATTGTCTTTTCCAGGCATCTCTGTTGAGCCCCTTCCCAGCCCAAACACTAAAAAAGTCAACACCAAAGATTTAGCTCTGGCCACAACGTGGTTCCTGCCTTTATACCAGAGGCCACTGCTGCAGGTACTTCACTTCCAGCTTAAAAACATTTATTACAGCACAAAGAGACGGCACTTGCTGCAGAGAGCTCAGTCTAATAGGTAGAGCTCCATGATCCTCATTCAGCCAGGAAGCCAGTCAAAGCCTGGGGGACAGCAGTATTTTCCTGGGAAGACTTTGGCTCTCCTCAATACCAAGTGATACTCTGCTGCACCATGACACTTCTGTGCCTGCTCAGCACCACTGACCCACACAGTATTGTCTCTGCACCACTGAGCAGCACGTGCCTGGCACAAATTGACCTTCTGACATCCAAAATCCAGCACTGTCACACAATTCCTGGACTGCAGGAGAAGGAGAAGCAGGTCTCCGTGATTGGAGCCTCATTTAAATGCTGCATGCCCACTCTCAGGAGCTGAAAACACACCAAGTATGAAGGACAAGCAGAGGAAGCTAGGGGATTTCTCAGGATGCTCAGGGCTGTTTAAAGCAAGCAGGCGTGAAAGTTTTGCTTTGGTAGAGGTCCTGCAATCTGGCTGACACATCCAAACTCTCCACCTGGTGCACATCCTCACTGTGTGGATCAACACCCTTACAGGGTAGTTCCTAATGGTCTATTGATTTCAACAGATGTCCCAGTAAATGTGTTAGAGAGGGAACAACAGCCCAGTAAAAACTGCAAGTTCATGTGCTAACACCCCACTGTTTGGAGCAAAAGGGAAAATGGGTTTGGAGAGGGTAAGTTATCAGCAGGTCAAGGGGATATTTGCAATTCTGGCAACAAGCACCCTACCTCAGAGCAGAGGTTACAGGGGCAGGCACAACACAGCCTCCCCTGTGGCCTGACCTCAAAACCAGGCTCACCTCCTTGTTCACCTTCCCAAGGCTCCTGCCACCCTCCCGACATATCTCCATCCTTGTAGGAAACACCGCTTGCCAGGGCAAGGCACATCCCAAAATCCACCTGCCTGCCAGTTCCAGGTAGGGGAAGATCTCCTGGTGACCATGGTCCAGTCAAAGCACCGGGCCTGGGGAGCACAGTGTGGGGCAGAGCAGCTCAGGCACATGAGGAGGAGTGTGGCAGACAGCATTCCCTGGGAGTGACCTCTGCTGAGCAGCAGAGCGAGGACTGCATTTCTATTCTGGGGCTGTCTGTGCTTCCTGTTCGGTGCCACAGCCTCAAAGTGGAGTCAGGATTTATAATGTTCCAGTCACATCGTCCCATTGTTCATGAAGTCAAGAGGCTGCTGGGGGGAGAGGAAGAGAGAGCAGAGCACCTCAGCAGGCTGCCCCAGCCACGGCTCCCTGCCAGCAGTGGCACTCTGCAGGGAGGCAAAGCAAAGAGCACAGTGATGCCAGTGATTTCCCACCTCCTGCCAGGGAGCAGCACAGAGAGGGCAGTCAGATGCTGGGAGCACAGCTTTTCCCTTCCCAGGTGCCTTCTGATAGTGGAAAAGACAAAAAGGACAGGGGAATATTTTTTCCCACTGGCAATCTCTAAGATTGCATCTATAAACACACTCCAAAGTCCTTGTAGGCCCAATAACAGGAGCTTTAAAGGTTTTTGAGTGATGTCAGCTACTCAGCTGGTCCAAAGCCATCCCTCCTCCAGAGCCATTCTCTTTTCTGATACATACAGATCAATGTCCTGCCACAAAGGGGCCCAGTGCCTTCTACATGAGCAAGGAGAAGAGCCTCCTGCAAGGGGAGGAGATGCCAGCAGGGCCCCAGGAAGAGGCAGCAGACCCCATCAGCCCACCCTACCCAGGCCACACAAAGCAGGACAGGGAGGATGGACAGCAAAGCAGAATAAGGAGAGAAAAGAAAACGAGTCTCACTGAGGGAATTTGGGGTCTAAAGGGGAATACAATACAGGAGGGTGAAGCAGATGTGGCAAATAGAAACTAGAAATAGTACACACAGGAGCCCTCACTAAGAAGCAGCACAGCATGAATAAAAGCTATTTTGAGGCTTACCTCAGGGTGTTGCTCTTCAGTGTTGCACAGCACCTCTGCTAAATACAGAGGAAACCATTTTGCTCTTGTCACAAGGAAGAGGCAGAGACAAAAGAAAGGTACACCAGAAAAAAGTCCTGCATCAGTACTGAGCCATAGCTGAAGAAAAAGGCCTTTTATAGGCAAGACAGCCAGGTGAAGAGACTTCAGTAAAACTCTCTGATTATTTCCTTCACTTGTGCTAGAAGAGACTTGCACCTCCTGGTGCTGCACAAGAATGAATGCAATGAAGACGATGAAGCACCAAGATGATAAAGTGGTGGGGGTTGTACAAGTTCCCACCTAGGTAAAACTCTCTGTTTCAACTCAATCAGCAGTGGAAATTGTTTGGTCGCTACTTTTTCCTAGATTTTGAAGCCTCCTTGAATCTGTACTCGAGGGACCATGTTGACTTGATGCAGGTTGCATCTCAGTCTCTGTTTACCCACGGGTTGGGACTCAGCATTTCCCACGAACAGCATGAAAACAGATTGCAATCATTTTAGGCAAAATGAGGTACACATGCACAGCCTGGTCTGTGAGAAAGATCCAGCCTCCAATTTTCACAGTCAGCTTGAGAGGACCCAGGATTTCACCCACGGTATTTGCTGACCTATCAAGCAATTCATTGAACGAGAACTTCTGCTGCTCTATACCTTTGGCACGGTTTTACACATGACGTTTTAAGAATTTTTTTGTTGTTGTTTCCCTTCCCCATTTTATTTCCTCTTCAAATTCCAAGACAACTCCCTGTGTGCAAGGATAGCAGCTGTTTTATTCCTGGAATTAGCACTCAGTTACCGGCCAGCCAAACACTGGGTTTTCTGCAGGAAACTTGGCTTTCCTGATTTGTTGCTGTTTTCCTTAGGCTGAAGTTAATGTCTGCTAGAGCCAGAACAGACATTTAGGGTTTTGTCTGTGGAAAGAAAGAGTTCACTCCTTGTCAGCAGCAACGTGGGACCTTTCAGAAACAGAAATATTTTCACTCTTAAGTTTCAGCAAGACATTTTGGCAGCATTATGAACCCAAAACTTTGGCAGAATCGCGCAGGCAGTGGGACAGAGAGAGGGACTTCATGGGAACCTGGAGAGCAAAGGGGATCATGAAGAGCACAGGGGATCAGAGCTCAGTGCTGCACCAAGTGTGCAGGAGTCCTTCCCACGCAGCCCTCACTGCTGGCACCAAGGCACTGCAGGAAAAGGGCTCAGACTGCTCCACCTGCTTTTCATGTACAACAGTTCCTCACATCACAACGGCTGCACCTCCACAAATGTCCTGCAGAACTCACACAAAAACCCCAAACCCAAATTCTGGAAGTTAGGGATTTGGACTTTGTACTGGCAGCAAAGCTGTGGAGAGAGCCCTGTACATGCACCTCCTCTGTGACAGCCCACAGCTCGCTGGGAGAACATTAGAGTCACCAGCTGGGGAAGTGTCTTGGGTAGCCAGAGGGCTGCTCCAGAGGGCTCTTCCAGAGGGCTGGAGGCAATTGGCACTGTGCTTGCATTGCCACGGGCTTGCTGAGACCAGAACACATGATGTGACACAGCTCATTTTTTGCCTCCAGGAGCCAGGAGGCCCAGTTAAGTCCAAACACACTCAAGATAAGAGCTGAAACCTCTGGATGTTGACCTAGTACTAGGAGAAGCTTCTAAAAACATTAGGTTATCCCATCTCTGACTGTATTTATCTCCAGCCTTGCTCGAGTAACCGCTCTGAGGAAGGAGGGGACAGACTTACGGTACTACTAAAAGGTGCTGTAAAAGCTCATGGCCTCTAACAAAAAGCCATTTTCTGAGGGAAAGGTGCATTGTTTAAAAAAGCAAAGAGTCTTTTTGCTTTCTGTTTGGGAATCCATCCCACCTCAGGTCTGTGTAATGACACCCCTGGAAAGGCAGGGGATGTCCTCTGGTCAAAGCAAACTCCTCTCCTCCCCGTGCCCTCTGCTCAGCTGCCTTTCTCCTTCCCTTCCCTCTCTGCCATGTCCATGTGGAGACTTTAGCTGGTCCTGGAGCCTGCACTCCTCAGGACTCATCCCATTCAGGGCCCAGCTGCCCTGCAAACACTTCCAGGGCCCCAAGAACTGAAGACCTGCAGGCCACGGGTGAAAATGAGGAGAGGAAAAAGAGCAAGGGTTGAGCCTCCACATCACCTCTGGCCCCACCCTGGAGCCACCAAAGGCTTTTCCAAGCAAGGATGGAAGGCTGGGACAGCCAAGCACAAGCGATTGCAAATCAGATGTTCAGATAAAAATGGTGATTGGTTTTGTTTTGGTATGGAGTTTTTCCAAACACAAAATCTCCCTGAATAAGCATGGCTTTGATCATGGATCTTTGCATTAATATTCTGCTTAGTTTTGGTATGACCTGGGTTCTCTTTTCCTTCCATGTCTGAACCTTCAGCTTACTTTACTTTCTAAAGATTTTCTCTGGGGGAGAGGGAAAAAAAAAAAAAAGGACTGGAAATGCTCTTTTTCATTTAAAAGGAAGCTGAGACTCCCTAACAATGAGATGACTCCAGCAGCTGGGCTTTTAAGGACACTCTGGAAATTGCCAGACTCCTGATAAAATCGTAGGAGTTGTCAAGGCTGTATTTCCCCTGCACAATTACAATTCCTTTGCCTGTGGGTATTGCTGTGTTGAAATGCCTCTAAAGTTCCTGCTATGTCATTGAATTTGCATGCATTTCTCTTCTGTTCTTTCCTTCTCCAGCCCCTGCCAGAGAGTAGACATTCCTGAAAATCAACTAACCACACTCCCATAACTTTACAGCCTGAAGACCTTGAAGCAAATGAGCCTTGAAGAGTAATTGCAGAATTACAGGCACCAAATGATGCTGAATTATGCAGCGCTTAGCGGATGCTGCTTAGTGGCTGGATTTGGGGAAAATGCTGGATAACAGGAGAAAAAAGTCATTTCTCCAACTGATAGAGCAATGCTAATGAAATCTCACTGCTTTGTTCCCTATTAGCAAAAAAATATGGGATTAAGCAGTTAAACCTGCACTGGGAAAGGTCAGATTTAGGCATCCCCCTGCCGCATCTGCACTGCTGTAAGAGGTGCTGAGAGCAATCCCACACCAAATCCAAGCACTTCAGCTAACAAGCATCAGCCAGGATGTACCAGGTCTTGGAGGCAGGTGTGAGCCAATGTTCCATTCTGGTGGCTCAGATGCTCTTGGATGCTTGGACCTTAACCAAGATGCACCTTCCTAGCAGTATAAATTAAATCCTATTGACCACAAGAGATAATTTTTTCTATTTAGAAGACATCCCAATAGTATCATCACTGACCAAGCCAAGAAGAAAGCAGCAGCAATAGAAATAAGGAAAGAAATATGATGGACATGTGTGCAGTGATGTCTGGTGATGTATGTTCATTGCAGGAGGTTGGACAGATGACCTTTAAAGGTATTTTCTGACCCAAACCATTCTATGATTATAAGCTCACTAATCATTGACCATCTCTATGTCTTCATGTGCAGGGTGGTTCTGCACATTCTATGTATGGCCTTCATTATTAGTAGTAGTATTATAATTATTAATATTATTATCATTATATCTATTCTTCACAGGTAGGAATCAAGCTGAAATGTTAGCATTAATTAAAAAATTAATGCAGAAAATCAGCAGCTTGCTCAACATCACACAGGAAATGGGTGAGGACTGAGGAATGGGAAGCAGGTGTTTCCCTGACCAGACCGTCAGGTTGAAGTGGCTTCCTACCAACAGCTTGGCATTGCATAGGACCCATAAAACACAAGGCTGCTGTAATGTTTGGAGGTCTTCTTCCCCAAAACAGTGATATTTTCCATAGGCAAGAACTTGAAGAAAGGCAGGAAGGGAATGGGGGAAGTTTGGGTGCTGGTTATCAGTGAGAGTGGTGGACGAGGCAGTGGGAAGAGCAGGAGCTTTGGTGGGTTGACCAAGAAATCCCCAAAAGTAGCAGTCCCTGAAGGAACTGGCATTCCCAGCAGGTGAAAATGGGCAGCATGTGGCTCAGGTGTGCCAGCAAGAGGAGCTGTGCTGTGGCACCACGAGAGCCAACAACCCCTGTCACCTGCAGGGCATCACCTCACCCAGGAGCAGAGACTCTGTGCTTCCAGTCCATGCTTCCCCAAACCGCATGCCAGGTTTCCCAGTGCCCACCTCCCACCCTGTTCCATCAACCCCGTTCCTGAGCCTCCCCCACAGGCTGGCCGGATGGGAAAGCAGAGAGTGCCACAGCAGGTGATGAAGCAAGAGCTCGAGGGAGGATGGGGAGGAGGGAGGGATAAGTAGGTGACAGCCTAATTAAGGACCGCGTGATAACGTCTGGCTCCAGCAGCCGGGCTGCAGCATTTCCTGGCCGCAGGATGCTGCCAGCTTTGCCACCTCAAAGCTTGCCCTCGCACAGCTTTGCAGCCACTGGCCACAGCCCCACCGGGCTGATGGAGAAGTGTCCAAATCCATTGTCCTGCCTGCGTGCCCGTGGGGAGGTAGAAGCAGAGGCTTTAGGTTACCTTTTGGCTTGCCCCTCGTTGTTGGGTGTTTAAGCACAGGTGTCTGCTGCTGTTGACACTGAGTGATAAGTGGAGACATTTTTTCCATTGGAAAGAATCTCAAGAATTTCCCTGTTCTCTTTTTATTCTTTTTTTTTTTTTTTCCCCTTCTACTTGGTGGTAAAGAGCCTGTTACTGGGGAGGGGGTTGGGGAGGCTGGCACGAGGCAGAGGTGAGGTGGCACTTATTTAAAAATTAGATCCCACTCCATTCCTTTCTCACAAGCATAGCCACTCTGGCCCCAAGCTTAAAATTCTTGTTTAAATTAGCTATTCCTCCCTTTCTGCACCCTCAGCTGCCTCTAATAGCTGGTCCTTAATGCTCTAGTCCCTGACTTGCAAACTGGTTCCCCAAAACAGCAGCCAGCAGCCACCTCAGGGGATTAATTATCCCTCCAGAAGCAGGAAGAGCTGTGGCTCCTTTGGTGTAGCCTGTGATGCTGAGGCTGAATGTGCACCTTTGCATCCGGGCTCACAGCTGGGCCCCCTCCTTGACCCCTTCAAAAAGAAGGGTTAAACACTCGGAGCTTAGTTTAGCAGCTGGGAGAAAAGTGTTTGGATGTCAAATATAAAAACAACACTTTTCCAAAAGGGAAAAAGTAGACATGAGCTGGGAGAGGGCCCCCCTCCCCTCGCCCATCTCGTGACACTGACCTGCCACCATAAAACACCCCAGGCTGCCATTACCAGAAAGCTCCTAGTATATTTTTCATGCTTTACTGTGTCTTAGCTCTGTTTCAGGTCATTTCTTATGCCATTCAAGCCAGTTAGAATTTTTCCCAGGAAAGAAACCAGTCCTGCCTTAGTGTGGCACACCCTGGGGAGCAGGAGGAAGACCCAGTGACCCCCGACACGTGCTCACACACCCTCCCAGCGCTGTCACCACGGGGAAAACCTGGTCTGACAGGGAGCTGAACATCCACAGCCCCATGTGCAGCCCCGTGTGCGCCAGCACCAGAGGCTGAGGTGCTCCAACACGCAGGGGCACATCCCAGCACATGCAATTGCTGCCCAGCAATGCTGCCCAGCTCCTTTTGCTCTCCCAGGACTTTGCTGGAAAGCAGACAAGGCACCTCCAGCCCTCCTGCTGGTGCGTTGTACCAGAGGGCATCTGCTCCTCCTGGGGTAATGCTGACACTGAGAAGCAGGCACCATCCCCAGCATAGGATGGAAAATACAAGAAATGTGCTAAAAAAAACCTGGTGCAGTGGAAAGTAGGCCCAGGGGGTTTAAACTAAGCAGCCTGGGACACCAGCTGAACCTAACACGATCAGTGAGGCTTGGGCACCACACAATTGCCTGTATCTTCAGCTTCCTGCAGCCATCAGCTGGCTCTGGTCATCAGCTGCCCCTGCCCCAGGAGTGGGGAGGCATGGGATCTCCCACCACTGTGTTTCCTGGGAACCTTCCTGCTTTCCTAGCACAAAGCCAACAGGAGTTATTGTCATGGTTAAATTATTTAAAAAACCCTCACTGCAGTGCAATGGTTGCCTCTGTCTCATCTGCTCATGGGCTGGGGTAATGTTGGTGGTGGTGAAGCAGGATGGGTTGAAGTCCTTGCTGCAGAGGATGCCAGCTCTTCTGGAGAGGACACAAACCTGGGGTCCAAAATTCATAAATTGAGGTTTTTTTCCCCTCACCTCCAATCTGCTGTGTGGGGCTGCACATCCTCACCCTCAGGGAGCCGGTGAGCTTCCCCACCCATCCCACCCATCTCAGGGGAGGGGAACAATGGGGGATAAGAGGGAAAAGGCAGAAAAAGCTTGTTTTGAACAAAAGGGTAGACAGGCCAAACCACAGATGAAACATTACCACTTCAAAGGGGTAAAGAAATAGATAACAACATTAGTCACCACCAGTTAACGACCTGCAGCCTTCACCGCCTGCGGGGGCTGTGAGGAGCCTTCCATCCTCCTCATCCTCCACCTCCTCCTTCCCGTCCTCTTGCCCCAGCTCCTGCCTGTTTATCATATGGTTTATGACAAAACAACTTATTAAAAGAATTATGCAACTCTGCTCCCAACCCTTTCCACGCTGGATTTTTCCAAAGCTTTATGCTTATCAGGTAATTGTGCTGGAGACACCAGCTACCTGTCACAAGCCCTGTGGTGTGGTTGGTTTTTGTAATGAGGCCTCATCTCCTTTATTGCTTGCCTGTTTTGGGAAAGCTTAGTCACACGAGTGTGAAGGTAATCCAGGAAAAGTGCTATCAGTGCGCCCAATTCCAGGGGCTGGCACTGCCTCTGGAATTGAACTCTGCCCACAGCCTTGAGACCAACACCCCAGGAGGGCACTCAGTGAAAGGACATCTTTACACCTCGCAGGGCAGACTGGTGTTGGCTCCGCAGCTCATGGTCCATGTGCCCCATAGGAAACTCATCTCTTAACAGGGCCCACGTGCTGGCTGCCCTGGGATGACGCGGGACGCCCATGTGACAGCTGAGGAGGGATGTGTGAGCCTGTGCATAGATACTTTCTGCCTTCTGAGATGCCTTTGGGTGCCTGAGGCTCCTACCCAGGGCTGGCAGATTTGGTCCAGGAGCTACCAGAGCAGGATCCTCTAGCAGAGGCAGATGGACCTCTAGCTTGCTCCATCCAGACAGACCTCCCCAGGTCCACAGCCCCTCACCGAGGGCTCACCCTTGGGACCAGCCCTGCCCTGCCCTGTGCAATCATCTCAATTTGGACTGTGAAGTTTGGACCAGAGCTGGTTTCCAAATGCTCCTTAGGCTGCCAGCAAGGGGCTGGCACATGCACACAGAGCAAACCTGTTATCTGTATTAGAGTAACTCCCAAGAGACCCAGCACCGTCTGAGCCGGGCACTGTGCAGACACAGGGTGAAGGGCACAGTGCATGTGAGTATGTGCTTGCACAAAGCAGCTGGGTAGGTAAAAAAACAGCTCTCACGTTGGCAAGAAAATCCTTACCTGCTATTTCAGTTTGCTGGTTTCAGACTTTGCTCCAATTTGGTGTAAAACAAATAAAATTACCTACAAAAAACCCACCCCTCTAAACTGCAGCCCACTGGGTCATCTCACCCAGCCCCAAATCTGATAAACAACACTCATAATGACAGACACCAGGCTGCTCCAAGCCTCTGCACACATTTGTAATATGTAACACAGCGTACAAAAACTATATCTCTGTATAATTAGGAGTGCTCAGAGCGGTGACTCAGACATTCCAATGCACTTTCTTCTCGTCGTTAGTGTGTGAAATCTGACTTTACTCATTGTTTCCAATGACTTTGGACTTTAAAAACAGTAATTAGCAAAGTCAACTTTTTATCAGCTCCTGTTGGTTACTCATCCTCCTGCCAGTCCTCCACTGTGTTTTGGTCACTGGCAAAGCTTTGGCAGTCATTTCCCAAGACTTGCTTTGGTCTAGGGGACCAGGGCAGCCAAGCAAAAAAAATAAGTGCTAAACCTGAAGCCCTTCCACACATCTTCGTGTTAAGCGTCTGATCATTGAAGCAGCTCTAGACTGGGCCTTTATGTAACACAGTAAACAACAGGTAAGATGTGAAATAAAACTTTACAGGCATCATTTTCTCACTTCTTCATTCTAGTTACCGCTAGGCAGGCATTGACAAATGGAAAGTGAAAATACTGTCCTCTCCTCATTGTGCTTCTTCTGCCGTGTTTCTTACAGTGCCTTTCATCTGTGCTGCTCACATATCAGCTGGCTTCACTGCCCATCCAGTGTCACATACTGCTGCACCTGCATGAACAGCAGGGCGCTGCTCTCCACTGCTGGTGGGTGCTCTGCCTTTCTATGAAACATTTCCAAGGGTGCTACAGAGCCTGTGCTTTGTGAGGGGCAGGGGAAGATGCTGTTCCCTCTAGCATGCTGCTGGTCTCTGTATTTTCTTCCCTGGAGGGACAGACTGGTTGTGAGGCACCAGCAGAGGAGGGGGAAAGACCAGCATCCCCCTGAAATCTGTGGGGAGACTCTTGTCCAGCCAACCTGCACGTGTGAGCCACCACTGATAGTACTTGGAGTGATGTGTGTGGGAACAGAAAAACGCTCAAGAGAAATACTTAAGTCCACAACATTTTAACATGAATAATTAGAATGGAAATAACAACATTTCCTGAGAAACTGAGGTGATTCCTGGTAAGCAGATTGTGTTTGTCTGCCATTTGTTACTGTGAATCTCTGACACCACACATAGAAAGTACCGTGCAAGACCCATCTACAGCCAGAGGTTTTTGCTGTGGGAGCAAACAGGATCAGGCCCTACAGCTGGGCTGCAGACAAAAGGCAGGGAGTCTATTTAACCTTTTTGGTCTGTTTTCCTCAGCTCAGGTGGCATGAACCTCATCAAGAGTTTGTGAATTATCTGCATGTGCTTTGTCCCTGCCACCTCTTCTTCCACCTCCATGGTCTTCATTGCAGTCCTGCCATGCGTTCCTCATTCTTCCCATTCGCCACTGGAGTTTTTTCCACCCTGTTGTGTCACTTCATGTGACTGATGTCCTGCTGGTTTGGGGTTGTTTATTAAGAAATGTGAATTTTCCAGCAAATTCAGTCCACTGGGTGCACACAAAATGGCTGGCCATGGATGCATAAATCTTTTTACACTCTAGAAATGAGGACATTGACATGTGAAGGAGCAAACCCAACCCAGTGAAAGCACAAAACAAACTAAGGGTGAGGTTCCGCTTATCTGGATTCAGCTGCTTGAAAGCTGGGCATGCAAACTCAAAACCCACAGAATGGTTTGGGTTGGAGGGGACCTTAAAGATCATCTAGTTCCAGCCCCCCTGCCATGGGCAAGGACATCTTCCACCAAAGCAGGTTGCTCACAGCCCCATCCAACCTGGCTTTGAACACTTCCAGGGAAGGGGCAGCCACAGCTTCTCCAGGCAACCTGTGCCAGTGCCTCACCACCCTCACAGTAAAGAATTTCTCCTAATACCTTATCTAAACCTACTTTCCTTCCGTTTGAAGCCATTCCCCCTGTCCTGTCACTACAGGCCCTTCTAAATAGTTCCTCTCCATCTTTCTTGTAGTAGGCTCCCTTCAGGTACTGGAAGGGTGCAACTAGGTTACCCCAAAGCCTTCTCTTTTCCAGGCTGAACAATCCCAATTCTCTCAGCCTTTCCTCGTAAGAGAGCTGCTCCACCCCTCTAATCAGCTACATGGTTATCTCCATCCTCTTGCTGGCCTGAGGACATTCTTTCCAGATAGGCTGTTAAGATGATTCACCTTCTGGAGATGTTTACTTCCTTCCATGGAGTACAGTAGGAGACCTAACAACTACCTCAGACTAAACACCCAGATTTTAATTACCATGGAGGCTTAGCATGACTAGCCCAGTGCCACGGTGGCATCAAAAAGTCTGCAGCCATTGGGATCTTTTTTTCCAGAGTCTGGAGTTTTGCTGGCTCTCTGGGTAAAACTCAGCCAAATAAACCATCTCAAAAGTAACTGCTGCTGCATCACACCAGGAACCTTCCCTGTAGACAAATGTCTAAGGTTTGTTGAAAGAGACAGGTATGAAAAGTCACAGATGGCAGGTCTCTATAAAGAACGAAATACTTAAGTTAAATATTTTACTTCATGCTACTTCTGTGGCCAATCCCATTTTACAGAGGTCAGGAATAGTTACAGAGGTTTAGTTGCTCAGATCAAGCGAGGCAGAGATAGGAAGCCCTGGAGAGCTTGGGCTGCTACTGAGAAAAAGTAGAAAGGATTCTGTATGGAAAGGAGCACATGGACAGGGTGCAGTCTGTGAAACAAGCTGCAGCAAACAGGCAGCTGAGAAGGGCCCTGAAATGGGCCAGGACAGCTCGGGAGTCCAGCTGGGAGAATGGACACCTTAAATGGCTACCTAGAAAGAGAGACTAGACAGGAATAAAGGAGGGATTTATTTGAAAGGCCTTCAGAGGTACACTCTGGGCTCCAGAGGGTCCTGCCTCAGTGGATCCCAAAATGGACGACAGGTCACGAGTTCTTCACACTTTGATATCAGCATCAATTCACCAACCAGAACCCAGCCAATGATGGAATTTCCCCAAGCTTGCCCCCCTCTCCCCAAGATGATGTTTTAGTTTTTTAGCCTAGGATGGTCCTTGGAGAGCAAGCTGGAGAGGCTTTTTTATGTCTATCTTAGCATGAGGGAACAGCACTTAACAAGCTACAGGAAACTTCAGAGTTACACTAGGCAGTACAGGATTTGAAAAATATAAAAGTTAACACTTAAGGCATCAGTACCAATGGGGTGCACATCAGCATGGCTTTCACCTGCCCCATATGAATGCCTACAGGCTCTTCCCTCTTCCACACACAGGCATCCAGAGCAGACCCAGCCAGGAATCCACATCCAAGTGCTGAAGATTTGGGCGAATCCCATTTGGGCTCAGCTGAGAGCCCCACATTTAGAGACAGGCCGTGAGACTACAAAGCCCCTGTTAAAACGACAGCTTGCACCATTCAAAAATTTATAAACTTAATTAACTGATCAGTGGAGGCAGGGGCTGGGAAAAGCCCTGTGCCCCTAGGCAGCGAGGCAGAAGACAGGGCACACATATGCTGGGTGCTCCTGGCTGCGGCAACATGCAAATGCCAGCGGACCCAGCTCCGCTTTTGGGAGCCCTTTTTATAGACTAGAGTAGGATGGGAAGTGTCCGCTTCCTACTGGTCCATAAAGTCTTAGACTGGTCCGGCACTCCTGGCCTGTCTTTCCTGGATGGTGCCATGGGATAGGTCTGTCTGTATCCAATGATGGTCCATGGGTGGCGGCTTTTTTTGGCATTGGTGGTGGTGTTTTCAGTCTAGGGGTCTTCTACTTTCGGTCCACTTCCCCAAGCATCACCTTGTGATTACAGAGGTAGAATATCGCCTACAGCAGGGTCTATTGAACTTGGACATAAACCTCAGAATAGAACAAGAACACAATTGGGGTAAGATCAATAATAAACAGAAACTCCTTTTTCAGCAAACAATAACTGCTTCCCAATCAACAATTTCAAACTAATTTATTAACTTTGGCGAAAACCAAAGCTTGCTATCTTTCACAGTCCCTTTGTCTGTGGGTGCAGGGGATGATACCCCAGCACAACCCGCTGAGCCTGGCAGGGACTGAAGAGCCCTTGCGGAGCCCCCCTGGTCCTACTGCCAGAGCAAGTTTGACCCTGCTCTAAAGCTGCCTCTGTCTTCTCCTCTTGTCAAGGTATCCCAAATCCCACCAGCTGGAACATTACTGGATTAAATCCACCAAATCAATGCCAGAATGTGCCAATTACTCAGCAGGCCGTGCCGAGGGTAGAGCGAGCTGTGGGCGCTGGAGCAGGGGAGGGCAGGGCGCCGAGAGGCAAATCCCACCAGCACACACACACAGTGCCCTCCTGGCACGCTGGAAAGGCTTTTCCCACCCGAGGGAACAGGGAAAGCAGCTCCACCACCCCGTGGGACCCGGGGTTGCCACCCGGCCACCAAACAAGCGCCGTTTGGAGCGGGGCGAGCGTGGCTGCGGCTCCAGTGGCCACAGGGGTCACTCCTCAGCCCCGCCGGCTGCGGCCACGGCAGGCTGGACAGTGCTGGCACCGACTGCAGTGGAAAAGAGCTGTCAAACACCGCTCAGGAAGGCTCGTGCTTGACAAATATTTGTTGAGCTGATGGTAACCTGCCTGGCTCACACCTCCGAATGCAGGGAAGCCGCGGGGAAGAGCTCAAAGCCCTGTAACACAGCCACCCTTTTCCCCTGCCCCGGCTGCGGGGAGCTGCAAACCTGAGCCATCTCCTCAGCCCAGCTGAGCTCTTCTCAGCGCGGAGAACGGCAGGAGCAGGCTGTTAGGTGGCAGGGACCGCACTGGGATTATATTCCCGCGTTTCCCCTTGTGCTGACCCTCACCTTTGCGGTCCAGAGCCAAAGGCAGCAGCCGGTGCGACCCTGAAGGAGGTGGGCAGCTGTCCGACTGCAGCTGGACGAGGCTCTGGGTGCTGCTCCATCCCTGCAGCTTGCAGCAGAACTGCAGGCTGTGTGCATGAGGCTCACGGCATGTACGGCAGGGCACTGTGCACACGGCATGTGGCCACGAGCACTCCTGGGCCAGGGAATGTCTGGGAGAGATGCAGGACACACTCTGGGACAGGTGGGGCGGGAAATACCTGGGCTCCTGAACCGGCTGAGGGCAGAATAAAGAAGGAAGCACTGAAAATGAAAGCAGAGCTGCTGTGACATTTTCATGCTTGGCTTCTGACATCCTCTCCTTCTCATACACTCGACTTCCTTGCTTATTTTTATCAGATGAATCTGATGGTCGCTGCTACGGTAACCCTGTGTGGTTACAGCTCTGGCAGGGAACGGGTGCTCAGTGCATGCTTCCTTTGTGGCTTCTCTCCCCGTGCACTCTTCCCACCCCTCAGGGCTCTCAGAACAGTGGGTTTGACTTTGTTCTGCCTCAGCTGCCTGCTGCGATGGGTGGTGGTTCACCCCTCTAGGCTCTGTTCCCTTGCCTGCCAGCCACTGCTATCTTCCATCTCTTCTTGTCCTGTCTTTGCTGCCTTCGGTGGGCAATGTACAGGTCACTGCCCTCAAGCATGGGGCTGGGATTTTTTGTTTGAACGTGGAAAAAGCACAAGACAACTTTCACAGAGCTGACTACACGGTGTGGGAGAAAAAGCTCTTCATTGACAGGAAAAGGTCTGATTTGAAACAACAGCAAAAAAATACTTCTCTTGCTTCGAGCCCAATCCTTCCCCTTTTAGCCCTTACAGGGAAGGTGGGACCAGAGAATAAAGGAATCTCTTCCCCAGCTGGTCTGCCTCCAGTCCTGGCACCCAAACTGCCCCAGCCTGCCAACCCAGGCTTTCAGCTCATGCTGTGGCCATCAGCACAGCATGACACAGTCAAGCCCCACTCATCTTTTCCTCCAGGTGAACTTCCACTGAGCCAAAGTTGGGAGCTGGAGTGGGTGTCCCAGGGTACATCCTGGCAGCATTTTCAGCCCCTCAGGCACAAAACCATGGAGCCACAATGACCTTTGGCAGAACAGCTCCCCACTGTCACACCTAACAACCCCACCCATGTTACCCTTCCTCACTCTGCAGCACCTCCTGTTCTCTCCATCCCTGCTCATCATCACATAAACAAACACAATGCTCCCACCAGACCCAGGCATTTCCTGGGTGAAGCAGCTTTCTCTGCACTCAGTTCCTCCCTAGGTGATGGGCATGAAGCCTCTTCCCTTGCCCTCCTAAAAACAGCACTCTTAAGCCTTCATTTGGGTAAGGATGGGTCTGAGCTTAGTTCAGCAGAGCTGCTCTGCAGCCAGGCTTGCACAGCCCTTTCTGCCGGTGGATGATCACTGGAGCTGTAGAAAGTGACACATTTTTAACCCAAGTGGCTCAAAGCCAATGTCACTGTGCTGCTGACACTGCTGGCCTCCGGGAAAGCCCGGGATTGGCCCTGGCACAAGGGATGTCCCACATGCTACCCTCCTGCTGCAGAGACATTGACACAGACACTGCTGAGTGTGCGTGCATAACTAAACTCTGCTGTGCCCTCCCAGATCCAGACACAGATCTTTGCTGCCTGAACATACCAGAAAGGCATCACCTGGACCATGAAACACACAGAGCTTTTCTCCTCAAGTAAGGATTTAGGGATAGTAATTCCTCTTGTTTATAGAGATGCATGGGGCTCGGGATTGCTTTCTGAGAGCTCAGAGCATGTGCACTACAGGCTGTTACTCCTCGCATCCCTTGGTTTGTTCCAGGTGACTAGATTTGGAAGATTTTGTTTTAGTTTTGGTTGTGCTTCAAGGCATCTCAAAGCAGATCAACATCACAAGGATGAAAACTCCATGTCCTCATCTGCTGGGAACTTCCTACTGGGATTAAAATTGGGAAGAGGCTGCTCACTTGAAAGAAAATTCAGCTTCTCCTGTACTTGCGGTGACAGAGTGTGGTTACACCATAGCACAACTTTGACCTGCACCAAGGGGACCTGTATCTTAGGGGTGGCTGCTCGCCACATGCAGTGCTGATGAATTATCTTTGCACTACCACAAAGCAAGAATTTTTCCTGTCTGCACCCAAAGGTCGGCAAAGTCAGATGCCAGCAGTTCATGTGCAGAGGTTCAAGTGACTCTGGGCTTTGATGAAGCCAAACAGCAGTGGATGCACACTGAATGCTGCAAATGAAATACCTGGGAGAGTGAACACAGGCTGAACTAAGCAGGACAGCAGTGCACAGCTTGCTGTGCCTTCAGTTTCAACTGCAGGGCAAAGCTCTGAGGATGACAAATGCCTCAGGTTTAGATGTGAGCTGGGAGAAACATGGCTCTATGCACAAAGAAAGGTCCTTATGCCACCCACCAATTTTTTTTGCATGACTAAGGGGATCACCCATTCAGCAGCAAGCCCATTTTCATTTGATGATCCAAGTTCCAGTTTGGCCACAATAGCTGGAGTCAAGGAACAGTGGAAGAGCCTCCTTGCCACCAGCACTGCTCCAGGCTGATACAGGGCAGACCCCCTGGCTGACCAAGCTTCTGGTCTCGCCCCAGAACAGGATGATCTATCAGGATTCATTCTTCACTCTGATGTGAGCCTGAAAAACCTGCTGGTGTGAAGCACATGGCAGTAGCAGACAAGTTCAATACACTTGCAGTTTCCCTAACCAGTGCTGTATTTTAAACAAAAACATTCTGGGTCAAGAGTAAACGTCTTCACTGATTTCAGACCAGCACATCTGGTCATCTTGGAAATGCTGCAGCAGTTTCTATAAGGCAAGCAACACCGTGGCCAAGGAGAGGAAGAAATCAAAGCACCTCTGCTAGAGGTTGACTAAAAAAAGGAAAAGTCAGCTTTAATATTGCATTTGTTTCCACGGCATAAAACATCCATGAGGGTTGAACACAATACAATTCATCTTTGAACTGTGGGGCTCACACTGAACATGCCCTCAGTTCAAGCATTAAATGGAAGGGTCATTAGTTAGTGTATTTAAACTAGTCTCATGTAAACATAACACTCCAGCCTCAGCTGAGCTTGTTTGCCTAGGTAGATTAGAGTGTTAGCTGCCAAATCACAGGAACTTCTATCCATGTACCTTAAAGATATGGGTATTCCAGGGTATTTGCTTCTTATCACCTGGTTTTAGTGGAAAATTTAATCCCATTAAGTACACAACTTGAATTACTGAGTCCTGGCGTGGTCAGACCTCTACACCCAGAACAGTGCCTTGGTGCCAGAGAGGCTCAGACTCACACTGAGAAATGCCATTTCCTCCAGCAGCACCACGAGCTGCAGCACAGGGCCATCCGTGTGTGACAAGGCACAGACACCTCCTCAGAAAGAGCTGACCTCAACACAGACAGCCCTGGGTAGCTCAGCTGAGACCCTGGGAGCACACAGCAAGGCAAGACTTGTCTCCATGAGTGCTGCTCAGGGCAGGGAAGAGCATGCACAGGGAACATGACTAACAGCAGCTGTGAATAGTTTCCACTCTCCATGACTTCATGTTCTGTAAGGTTAGGTAAGGGGGTAGATGTAGATTACAGATATAAATGCAGATTTTTTTTCAGGAACAAATAAGCTGGAGCAGTAGTTTGCTGCAGCCTTTCACACAGCAATGAGCAACCACAGGAAGATGGAAGGTAAAGGTGCTGCCCCTCACTCTTAAGCTGCCCCAGGTTTCCAAGGCCATTGGGCATGAACTGAGGCCAGCCACAAGCATGAAAGCAGCATCTCCAGGCTCAACTGATAGACATGAGTCTCTTCAGGTGTGTGCATTAGCCTTGCAAGTCAGCACACCGAAGACCTGAAACAACAGGACTGGCGACGACCTGTAAGGTTGACCATCCATCCCAACCCACTTCTGCAGTAAAAACAAAGCCAATATGTTTGGAAAGCATTTTCAAACTTTATTTACAACTGTCACAGTGACAAAAATGTAGTTTGAAAAAAATGCTAGCTTCTCCCTGAGGCTCAAAAAAGAATTACAGAAATATAGAATGTATATCATACAACAGGAGGAGTTTTACTGGAGTGCTTTGTTCTTTAGATACGTTCAACAACAAATAGAAATATACACAATACTTCCAAAAAAAGGATGCAGACAGAAATATGCAAGTCTTTAGGGCAGACAGCAGGTCTGAAGTCCAGGGATTGCCATCTCACTGCTGCCCACATGGTAATATCTTTGATACAGAGCTTTGACTTGGTGGTACAGATGGTAGAGACCAATAGAGAGTAACACTTAGAAATAAGATGACTGGCTGGTATGCAGGTGTACAAGCTCATTCCAGTAAGACAGCAAGACTAGAACAAGTGTTACAGACACAACAGCTGAATTCATCGCTAGAGAAAATGGTATCACCACATCATGGCCTTTCGGCAATCAACCATCCACCAAGGTGGGCAGGGAGAGTGTCTGACTGGGTCTGCGTGGCTGGGCCAGAGGCCAGCTGCAGTGTAGGAACACTGAATTTCTCCTGCTTTGTGCTAACTCATCTCCAAACTCTGATCTGTCCGAAAATAGTTACACAGAGCTGATAAATTATTGCCATTATGTTGAAACACAAGCAAGACAAGACTAAAACAATCCTGCCAATATGTTAAAAGCAGTTCCCAAACCCCACCAGCGTTTAACTACTCATGAGGTATTAAAAATACAAATATACACATGTCCAAATAGATTTTAAAAATGGAACCAGTTGTAAGCAAAGGGGGGGTGGAATTGGGATTATTATGGAAGTTTGGTTAAGGCCTTGACATTTCTTTTTCTCTTCTATGACCCCAGATTTGGTTTAGGTGGTAACTGCTCTCATCCTATCCCAAGACTGACTGGCTCCCAAGCTGGTCCCCAAAGCTGCAAGATCATCCCTTTCCAGGAAAGCAGCAGGTTACCCTGTCCGGCAGCAGACTGGCCTTCCCCTTGAGGCAAGATATAGTGAAGAGAGGACAACCACAGACTTCA
This sequence comes from Vireo altiloquus, assembly GCA_013396875.1. Taxonomy (NCBI): domain Eukaryota; kingdom Metazoa; phylum Chordata; class Aves; order Passeriformes; family Vireonidae; genus Vireo; species Vireo altiloquus. Next base: position 763,436 of record VZRF01013949.1, read on the forward strand.
CAAGCCAGTCTGCACTTCATTAAAACAACCATAAATGTTTCACCCTTGCTAAGAAGCAGGAATGCATCTTGTCTCAGGACACCCAGGCTCATCCTCTCCCAGCAGACCCCATCCTCCAAACCCCACTGGTGATCCACACTAGATTTCGGTGTTTCGTCTTTGGATGACCCCCAGGCCTGGCAGCCCTGCCCACAACACCTCCCACCAGCCTGTCCTGCACTGAGGAGGCCCTGCAGGGCAAAGCTGGAGGAGAATCCCCCCCACTCTAGCCCTCTCAAGCCCACTAACCAGCAAGTTAAGAGACACAAAACCCTACAGCCTCAAGGACACCAAGGCAAGGAGGCATAAATCTCCACCCTTGGGCTTGGGGCACCCTACAAGACGAGACCATCCCACAGCAGCCTCAGCAAACAGGAGAGAAGAATCTGAGGTGTTCAAACCTACACGAGCAGACAGAAAGCACCTTTTTACATCCGATGCACATCACCTCACGCTCACCACCTGCAAGACAAGCTAGGGCGTCGCGGGAGAGATGACAAGCAGCAGCCTAACGCTATCCTGCAAATACAGCTGCTCAGCATTGAAGAGTCTAAAGGCAAACAAAGGGGCAGAAAGTAACTTTGGGAAAAGTGGCTGGAAAACAGGCTCAACAGCGAGAGCAAGAAACCAGACTACTCCTATGGATGCTCACCTTACCCTAGGAGGTGCCGAACCAGGGAGAGCTGCAGGCCCCTTGTCACTAGATCATTTAGCCATGCTTCGCTATGGACACCCTTCCACCCCCCGACACACAAAATGGAAGCTGTAAGAAAGGCAAATCTGAGATATTTCGGCTCTGTTCTCATGCTTTTAGCTAGAGGCAGCTCCCAGCCAAACGCTGCCACCTCCAACTTTCCTCCCCCTCCCCGAGCTCCCCCCTCCAGCAGTCCTCGCGTGGTCACCCTCTGCCATGTGCTTGGAATTTCACTGCTGCCTCCGCCTCGGAAAAATACAGATAATGATCTCGAGAACAGCAAACATTTCTCTGCGTTACTACTTCCTTCCTTCCTCAGGAGGTCTGGTGACACCGAGGGCTTCAGTTCTCAATACAGAGAATACAAAAAAACTAAGATCTCGCAGGTGCAAAATTGAACTTGTCTTTTTAAAAAGACTTTCAAAAAAAGTGTGGCTCTTTCTTCAGAAGGGTGCAGTCCCTTGCCTTTCCTCAGATGCCATTTATTGCTCCTTGTTGTCCTTCTTTGCATCTTCACAGTTTTCTTCCTCCTCTTCCTCGTCCTCCTCCTGCACGAGGAACTCTTCAGGCGGCCATCTCAGCTCCCCGCTCTCCACATCGCCCTCCGTGGGCTCCACCACGATGGAGGGCAGGCGGTCCTTCAGCTTGCAGTAACGATCAAAGTCCGAGGGGTCTGGGAAGATCTGAAAGAGCCAAGGAACAGGCTGTGAGAGGGGCTGCATTCACACAGTCTCAGCCAAAACCCAGCTCAAGACATTTAGGTCTCCAGGGCAGTCTAGTCTGGACACAGAGTCAACCACTGAGTGATGGGAATACTCTTGAACTTGTAAATAACCTTTTCAAGTCTCCAAGTAATGGAAATGAGCACTGCCCAAGAGGCTTCCGAAGCACGCGCTTGCTTGGATAGTGCTCAGCAAACAGGTATCTGCCCTTTTGGATATTTATCCAAATGCCTCCCCCTCCCAACCCCTGCTTTTGCATTAATGCTCTTGAGTTTGCACACAGAGCTATCTCGATCAGAGAAGCTGAGATCTCATTTCCTGCTGCTGGTCAGGCTGCACATGAGAACAGGCTTCTTCTCCAGGCCCTGTGTTTGGGAGGCAGGAGGCTCATGGCAACTCAGGGCTAGAGCAGCCCAGATGCTTGCAGCAAGGGCCTGTGACTGGTATTGCTCCAGGGCCACAGGGCCAGCCCAAAATAGCTCGGCTGCATTTTAGAGATAATTCTGGCAGTGTTCTGCACACTACAGCTACCATACATCAGCAGTGAAACTCGGTAGGACACTCACTTTATGGAAGGGCTGGGGACCGGACCGTATTTCTTCGGGAAAGGGGTACCTGTGGCATAGCCAGCAGTTATGTGCTGTATTTCTCATGCAGTGAATATGAGGACTCCTTGATCTCCAGCCTGTCAAGGTGCACAGACCTTACCCATTGCCTCACACCCATTGTTTGCCACATGGATGGACAAGCTCATGCAGTGCAGCACAGCACCAGGGCCCACACTTGCTGGTAGTGCCACTGGGATGCACACTTTGATCCTACTAGGAACTGAGGCAAAGCGTGAGTACAGGAAAAAAACTGCTGGTGCAGTGTTAGCAGCAGCTTTGCAGGGCTAGACTGCAATGAGAACAGAAAAGGTTGTATTACTTGTGGGTAACTTGCTAGGGGAACAGCTTCCCATCTCATCCAGAAGAGAACTGCTGGGTGATAAAATCCACTTGCTGTATCAGATCTCCTGGTTAGTAACCAGAAGGTAAAACAACCACCACCTGCTGTTTCAAACAATTTTATCAGAGTACCCACTTCACACCAGAGTTTCATTTAAACACCCCAAAGAAGAAAATGACAGTGTATTTTCCCCTTGAGGTTGTAGGCCAGGTGAGAAGTCATGCGGCTGTACTTTTCTTTGAACATCATCTGCATTCAAGTGAGTCGCAAGAGCATCCTTGCAGGGAACAGCACTGCCAGTCTGAGAGCAAGATCTGATCTGCTTTGATCTTTGTGGTTCCAGTTACAAAAGCAGGCTCCCCATCCAGGAGCCCTGAGCATTAACCATGAAGCCTCATTCCCCTTGTGCCAATCATCTGGGGTACCCACAACCTCAGGAAGCCCTGGCCATGAAAAGTGAACTAACATCCTATCAACTCCTTCTTCACCCTGGCAACTATTAACTACAGCATCACCTTCCTGGCAATATTCAGTCTTCTACTGTTCAGCCTCGTTCCTCCCTCGCATCCAAAGCTTTGTGGCAACCAGAGTGCCAAGCTGAGAAAGCCAACGGGCTGCTACCTAATGCAAAGCCAGGCAAGGTAACAGAAATTAATGCACAAATCAGGGGCTGTTTGTACTGGTCTGGGGACAGTGGTGTAAGAGGCCAGCTCCCATCATCCACATTTTTCAGGTGCACAAGAGCAGCTGAGGTCCTTTGAACACAGTCACATCAACCTGGGCATTGCAGCGTGAGCTACTACTTGCTGTTAGTCACTCCCAGCACCGGTAAGACAGCAACTGTTCCTTGGAGCTTTGTGGCTTCTGCTTGGCCAAACAAAGGCAGTTTCAGGCACACAGTGCATTACTGAAAGTACAGTCAGTGGCTCTTAAGCATCAAGTTATCTAAACCCAGGATAGGGAAAAAAAATACCCTTGACATTACATGGTTTAGAAGCTTGCAATGGAAAAAAAATGTGTGGCTCAAGAGGTTACATAAGCTGATAATGTCATGAAAATAGCCTCCTATGCAAGAAAAATAGCAGTATAATAATTAAACTAACCTTTGGCTGCTATTATTTTAAGCACATTAGGTCAAATTGGAGCAATTTCTTTGAAAACAGCCTGCCAGATTTTTTTCCAGAAACTAAGTAGTAGTCATTTCCTTACAAATATCCACAAAATGTGGTGTGCAGCTTTTTTAATAATAAAAAAAAAACCTTAGCACAATCTTATCTCAAACAGCTGCAGGACAGGCTGAACCCAAGAAGGTCAGGATTTTTTCCACTAAGTCATGCTTTTTAATCGTTGAGGCAGCATGAAGGGAGATGTTGCAACTGCACTTTGAAGGGGCGTGGAGAGTCAATGGAAAAAATACAGAAAGGCAGATTTCCTCCAATGTGATGGGCAGGGCGACAGCAGGCCAAGCACTGGGGCCCAAGGAAAAAGGGTTTAAGACTAACTGTACATCTGAGGCAGCCAAGTAAAAAGGTTACCCCAACCAGCCTCCCCACTCCTCTTTATAGAAAAAGATAAGCAAGCACCAGGTCTCTCTGTCCTGCTCCAGTAGTGTCATGTTACATTTGTTGGTCCCATAGACCTAATCTGGTCCCAATGCAGATTTAGACAAGGGGGAGGGAAAAAAGCTCCCTAACTTGCAGCAAGCTCCACACTGGGAATGCAGCAGCTCAGCTCTGACCGGGGAGCTCTGCACCCTCTGGTACAGCAGCCAGGACAGCAAAACCTGCCTCCAAGCCTTTCTGCTCTCATTACCCTGCTCAGGAGTGTGGGAGCAAGACTCCGCACCTCCCACCCCACAAAGAGGGCAACAAACACGGGTTAGCTTCTCCCTCTCGTTCAGGACATGGAGCTACCTTGCACACAGCTGAGCAGATGCTTTCCCCTGGCTGACCTGGTCACTTGATGGGAGACAAGTGGTTGTGATGGCTGCCTAAAAGCAAATTTAGCAGCAATCCAAAGGTATCTTCCACCCCTTCACTTGCATGATACAGTTCAAGAGGCTGCAACTGCTTCCACAGAGCCTCCCCCTGTAGCTGAGCCCCAAATCCTGGCCATGGAGAGACACATCCAACACCTCTAGACTCACAGAGGACACCTACATTGCTTCTTACACTACTCAACACAGCTTCTTGATAACAGCAAGACTGGTTTTTACAGGCCCCTCTGGATTTATGTCTGGGGAACTGCTCTCCTCATGAACTCATCCCCATCACATACAAATTGACCAAATTCTTGCCTTGCCGCTGGAAAGGGCAGGGAAAAACAGAACTTAAAACAGAAGCTTGAAATGATTTTAGGAAGATCATGTTTGCCTCTGTTTCAGATGATCTAGCTCTACTATCCTCAAATGAAGCCTTGGCAGCAAGAATGGAAAGTTTTCATTGCCCTGGGGAGGCTCATACCCTCTCTCAGCATTCACAGGGATGGAGAAACACCAAAAGCAGGAGAGATGTCAGACAATTAAGAAGATTAGCTCAGCAGTACCATAATCCAAGTGACACTTGTAAATTCAAAACAACTTCCACATGTGTACTCCATACCAACACCCATAGTTAAAATGCTTGCCTCCCCTCCCATGGGGCTGAAAACTATTTAAATTGTATTACAGGGAGACTAAAGCAATGAGATCTTTACAAATTAAGTTACTGGTTTGGGGGAAAGCTTTGCTTCATTGTGGTAGCAGTAAACAAGACTGCAAAGTCCATACTGGGGGACATCCCACTTCGTGTACAGGATACACCCCTGAGGGACACATCTCACTCATCCTCCCTGGACTGAAGAGCTGAATTTTGTGCCTCTTCAGCAGTATCAAGCCAATATTCCAAATCCCAAATCAGCATTTTGAGTTCTGAAAATAAAAGTTTACTGCCATTGAGAAGCACGGCAAGCTCATTTCAGGAAATATTTCCGCAGTCATCTCTCAGTGTCCTCTTTGGAGGACTTCTCCAGCTACAATGCACACATCTACTCACACAGCAGTCATGACTCGAGAAGGAAGTATGTAAGTGCACAGCAGCTGTGACTCAAGATGATGAGCCACAACAACTCCCCAGCCACAGCAATACTGCCCTGTCTCAGGGCATGATGTCAGGGAAACTTCCTACATCTAATCCTTTTCCCTCAGAGTAACAAGGCATCAAAGTAGGAGGGAAAAAAACATGCTCTGAGGCATTCCGATGAGCTGCTGTACTCAGTCTCGATTTCAGCAAAACACTTGTGCACAGCATAGCTGCAAACATGATTACTCTTGGATCTGTTTATCCCATATCCTGCTTCTGCCTTCATTTAGGTCCCAGACTCTGGAATACACATTGACTCTGCCTACTAATCTTGTCTAGCAGCCATGCTTGCTATCACCACCTTTTCACAGCCTGGTCTCAAAACCTTCCACAGCAGCAAGCAGCAGCTCTGCTGAAGGACATCCCCTGCACAAATCGAGGCTGCACAGACATGAAGCACCTCACAAGAAAACAATTACAGAGGAAGTTCAATTTCCATCGAGCCAACAGCCCTTGGGCCGGTAACACACTGGTGGTCGTTTAATTGGAGGGATCCAGCAGACACAGCTCAAGCCCCTCAGCGTGAGAAGCCAGTGCTTCCCCAGGGCTGGTGAAGAGGTGTTGTACTCACCAGAAGTGACTTCCCCAACACCAAGCTTTTGGCACAGCCACTGGATAGAGCCTTAAGCCTATTTACCCAGATTCAGCCACTCTGACGTGATTCCCAGCGAGCTGCGGCTGTGATTAACCTAGACAGATCCCAGCATGATGCGATCATGACTTACAGAGCTCAAACTCCCCATGACAACCAAACCTCAGCTGATGGCATGAGGCAAGCCCAGCCTCCGCAGGCCAGTCTCCTACACAGGAGCCTGAAGGACCAGCAAGTCACCAGCCAGCCTGCAGCAAAGCAGCACACTAAATTCAGGACACTGCCTTTGCTCAGAACACACATTTTGGGCATTAAAGTGTTTTCATTGTGCTCAAACCCCACTCCACTTCCAAGAAGCAAGGTAGAATTCTGGTCAAGGCACCGTTTTGACAACAGCTCCACGAAATGATTAATTCAGCCTCGGTTTCAGTGGCATTGTTCTTGCTGCTGGGAGACAGCAGCAGAGGACAAGCTGGCAGAGTGCTGATGAGGCTCTTCAAAGAACGGGTATTTCTAGGGCTGGGGAACAGCAAACAGTGCATTTGCTCTGGCTGGCAGCAGGAACAGCCTGGCTCACTGGACATTGCCAGGCAGGAAGTGCATGAAGCCCTCCATAGCCACATCTGTTTGTAGCAGGGGCAACTTGAGCCATCAGCAGCATTTCAATGAGTTTTTTGTTTAGTAAGTCCCATGGGAATTATGGGACATCTATTAAAGATCCAGAAATAGCTTCTCACTGCAGGCACAAGACCCAGCATGACATCATCTCTTCAGCCACATCTTCTGTTTTGTCTATGCTGCCCTGTTCTGAGACTCATGCCCCAAATTCACCACTCACTTCTGCTCAGGCCCTTGAAATCTGTTGGCTGAACCATCTTCAGGGGGCTCAGACAGCAGCTTGCTGTCACAAATACAGCAATGGAAGCTGTCTTACAGAGGAAGATTTTGAAGCTAGCACACTAGCTTACAAGTATTTTGCATATTAACTGGAAAAAGGGCATTCCTGGGATGAGAAAGCATGCTTGCCTCAAGCCTACGGAGGCAACTCAGTTAATACTGCTATTATTTCTGCAGTCAGAGTTTTCCCACTATTGAGCAGTGATGACCAGCCCAACAAAGGGCACAGTGCTTCACCTGTGAGAGGGGAGTGTAGAGCTTCAGCTGATGTCTAGGAGAGACAGACACCCCAGGGGATAGAAAATGCAGAAGAAAAAAGTCAACAACCCAAGTTCCCTTTATAACCACAGAGACAGAGAGGAGCCCTGAAGTTCAATGAACTCCACAAGAGACAGAGGAATCAGATTGCTGAAGTTTATACTCGGGGTATGAGATTCCTTACTCAGTTTACTTCAAGTAAGGCAAAAATACTTTGAAACAGTACTCTTGGTAGGACAAGTCTGTCTGCAGCAGGTACTGATGTGCTCTAGAATTCCAGCACTGCTGCTGTGCTGTACCACCTCCTCTGGTCCAGTTTCATGCCTGCCTCCAGTGGCAGAAGCAGCCCCCAGGCTCACAGGCAGCATCCTACAGACCAACTCCTAGGCAGTTCCTGCTCTACACAGCTTCAAGGTGGAAATTTTGAACCCCAGTTTGAGGTCATCTCTGTAGTACAATAAATTCAAGTTCTACTAAAGGAACAAGAGAAATTTTTGAAGCTAAAAGCTTGCCTCTCCCAGTTCTGGCTCCACTTCTTATTTTTTGCCTCTCATTGGCAGCCAGGGACTGTTATACTGTGAGTGCCTCACTCTGCAGATGAGTGGAGGAAGATGCTGCAGCTTAGAACAACAAGCCTCAGTGTAGGAGCAGTCATGCTCCATTAGCCCTGTCTGGTTTTAAGTTATTGCACTACAGCTTTCAGACAAGCATACAATTTTTCATGTACCAAACTCCCTCCATCAGCAAGAAGAGGCACAAAGTGCCAAAGTCTGAGATAGAACAAAAAGTTCACGATGCTACTTGCCCTTGCTGGTCTCAGTTGAGTTTTCAACCCTTTAAGGATGCTTTCAACTTACCTTGACTTACACTGTGACACTCTCAGCCTAGGAGCCAGAGAAGTAAGGCTGAATCCTGCTCCCCAATCCTCTTTACACTAACCTGATTTAGAGGTAGACCTCATACACAGCCCACACACTGTTAGTGCTATCAGGGTCTTGCATTTCAGCTCCTCTACTCGTGCTGTCATCAGTTTGCTTCACATCAAGGTGAAGTTCCTTGCAGGCACTTGGAAAAAATCATTTATGACTACACCACTACACTAAGGAGAATAGATCTAGGATGCAAAAGCCCTGCACAGATATGAGTCGTCAGCCTTTATGACTCACATGCTCAGATTCAGGTGATCCACTCAACACCAAACAGGCCTGTTCCCCAGTTGGCCCAAGCAGACTTATCAAGGTCATTAGCACTTGGGGAAGAGCCTCACTGAAGTGATCATTAGAACAAGCAGGGCACCTAGATTCTGCCTCTTCCTGGGAATTTGGATGGGTAAATAGAAGCCTTTGACCTGACTGGGTTAAGCCTCTTAAGGTGACCCATAAAGACATCACATGCAGGTTAGTTTGCTTCAGGTCTAACCACTATCATTCCTCTGCACTCCTTCTGTAACAGAGGAAAAAGAGGCTGTATACTCCCCACCAACTCAAGTACTGAAGCACAGCACAGCTGTAAACCACACAACGTGCATTATGCACAATCCTGACTAAAAAGAAGGAATGTATCCCGCTTTTCCTCCACATAGCTTTGTCTTCTGCTGAAGACCTCAGCCGTGGCCCAAAGTTCAGTCGATTTCATGCTCCAGTGCACTGCTGCTGCCTTGTAGTTCTCTTTTCAGACGTAAATAGGCAAACATAGAGCACCTTATATGAATGCACACTTAGAGCAAGTGCCTCTGTGCAGGTTGTGTAACATCTGCAAAGGACGAACCCTGCATCTGGATCTGCCGGTAAGAGTCACCAGATGCACAAAGCAGATGCAAGTCATCTGCCAGCATTCAGCATCTGTGTCAGATCTCATCAACAAGTCTCCTGGAAGTCCAGGAAACCATGGAACTAGGAGGCTAACGTGCCTAACTTGTGCTTTGATTAACTACATGCTAGGAAATGAAAGGGGTATTGAAACTAAAGGATTAAGGCTCGATCTTGTTGAAGACCACTTCTTCACCCCAGCCACTGATCTAGAGATTAACAGCTAACTACACTGTTCAGAACTTTCAGAATGAATGCGACTCGTGCCTCCAGGTACCGACATCTCCAGTGACATTTCAAGACTCATTTAGGCTGTGGCTGGCCTCACTGTATCTTATGGAAGACTGTTATCCCTCTCAAATGGGCACAGCAGTCTGGAAAACCAAGAACTAGATCAAATAGGTGTGGATGCCATATAAACAGCATCCTCCTGCTCTCAGCAGATCAACTGTATGCTGTGTTACAAAGATCCCAAGAGCCCTCTCAGCCCAGTGAGTGGCATGAATCCTTCTTTAACTTGTCTCCCACTGAGCCCCGGGAATGCTGAATGAGTGGGGGCTCGGTCACTTCAAAACAACCGAATCCTGTGCCAAGCCACACTGATAGCAAATGATATTTTAGACAATCATCTCATGCCAAGCAAACATTCCAGTCTGTTGACTAGTTCTCACTACTGCAAGACCTGCTATTAAGTCAGGCTAAGGAAAGGTAAGTTAGATCAAGCTTACAGTCTAGCCGAGGCAATTCCACATGGGATTAATGCCTCAGCTGCCAGCAAAGCGCTTACCTGATACGACAGCCCATCCTTGCGGGGGCTTAGTCCAATCTCATCCATGGCTGGGGTGTTCATCATCACTTCAGTCATCTCAGCGGATCTCAGATAATCAGAGCTAGAGACAAAAGACAGCATTCCAGTGATCTGAGGGGCTCGGGAGGACCAAGCACGAGTCAAGCAGCGAAGCGAGCAGCAGAGGCTGTAGGCAGTCTATTTCTGGTCCCTTCCTTCCTGCCCCCCCTTGGAAGGCAGCGGAAAAAGCTCAGTACCTCGTACACCGGAGCTACATCCAATGCCCTCGGAGCACCTCCCCGGCTCTCCCCCAAGCACCCAGCTCAAGCACACCCGGGGACGCTCCGGCAGCAGCGCTTCGCTTTTAACTCCGCTTCCTCCAGCTCTGCCCCGCGGCGGAGGGTGAATTAAAAAAAAAAACCCACAGTAAATAAAGTGCAAGCGCGAGGGTTCTGGTTTTTCTTTCCTTTTTTCTTTTTGTTAAATTTTTTATTTTTCGAGCCGGTGTACTTTAGATCCCGCTGACTTATTTTACAACCTCGGGGACTTCCACACCGGCGGAGCGCGCGGCGCCAGTTCCAGCTCGGCTTTTACAGCCTTAATGGAATTTCCAGCGCTGCGAGAAAGTGAAGCGAACTCCCGCAGCTCGCAGTTCCTCCGCCGCGGCTCATCCCGCTATCGCCCGGCTCGCACCGCCCGCCGCGGGAACCGCTCCCCGGGGCCCCTCGCCTCCTCCCGGGGCACGGCTGGAGCGGCTCGGCCTCAAGCGCCCCCGGCAGCACCCCGCGACGGCAGAGCCGCCATCCCCTCGCCCGCCCCCCGCGGGAAGAGCCCACTCACCAGGGCAGGGGGCACAGCACAGACATGAAGTCCCGGCGGAGGCTGCCCCGGGTGAGGGGTGGCGGGAGGGGCACCCAGGCACTGCGGGACAGGGAGAGACGATGCGCGGCGCTGCCCGGGACCGAGCGAGCTCCCTCACTCCTCGGCTACCGCCTCCGGTCTGAGCCCCGCGCTCGCCGCCGCGCCGCCTTAAATGGCCCCGGGGGCGTGGCCCGGCCTCAGCCCCGCCCACCCGTCTGACGTCAACTTTTTCATGAATGGCCTCGGCGCGCGCCGCCTGCGGGGGGAGGTGTGGGGGTGCGTGTCCCTTGTGGGCCCTGTGTCCCCTGTGGGCCCTGTGTCCCCCCGTCGCCGGGAGCAGGTGGCGACCCCGGCCCAGCCCGGGCGCTCCCGGTTGCAGAGAGGCGTGCTCCCGCTGTTTCACCCCAGGCCGAGGTGGGATGCGGCCCCCCCGCCTCCCCTGCCGGCCGCAGAGGGACGTACCCGCAGTACCCCGAGCATCACTGGGGCTGGGGCTGGGTCTCACGGAACAGGTCTCAAAGCCACCCCCTTCGTGGTGGTGATGGCGGGGGTGGCTAGGGACACGGCCAGGGACGGCACGTACTGGAGAAGCGGCAGCGGCCGCCCAGCCCCGCTCCTGCCAGCACCTTCCGTGCCCCGCACCTCCGGCTGGAGTAAAAGCTGAGTGAGCAGCTTCACGGGGCAGAGCTATATTTAGCAAAACAATGTGAATCAATGACGGGAAGGCGCAGGAGGAGAGAGAGAGGCAAATCCATTCGCTGCCCAGGCAGCGTGAGCACCGCGGACAGCTGTAGGTGAAGCACATTTCCTCTGTTCCCCTCCCAACATGAAACTTCTGGAAGGCAAAGTGTATCTTTGGGCCAAAGGCCTGGGCACCCCAAACTCAATGTGAGTCCCGATCTGCTCGTGTTCGTGCAGTCTTAGAAACTGGCTGTGCCTCGAGGCACATGCCGGCAGGACAGGGCTCTTGGCCACAGGATGGGCCAGGCTCTCCAAGGCTGCTGAGAGATGCTCAGGGCTTTTGGGGACAGTTCCCCCCTCTGCCTGCTTTCCCAGGGAGCGATATCTTGCTAAATGCTGACAGGTGAAGTTTAGTGCCGGGACTGTTTGGATTCCACCTGTTGCTCCATGCTGCTGCTCAGACTTTGCCAACACAGTGGATAACCAAGCACACAGTTACAAACGCTTCTCGTGTTTCCCTCAGACACAGGACACACAGCTGCTGCCGTGCTTCACACACGTGTCTATGCATGGGCAAATACACACTATTTGTCCCATTTTTTAAGTGCTGAAAAAGCACAAGTTCAACGTGTCTGAAGAGAAGCTTTGCCCTCAGCTCCACTCGGCAACCCTCCAGACTGTGTATAAATAAATGTGTACATCCATACGTGCATGTGTTTCCTCAGACCGGATAATTTAATCTTCTTAGATTCATATTATATAATGTGAGCGTATGAATCAGGCTTCTGCAAGCTGCTGCTTTGTGCCAGATTAAAATGAATCACGAGGAGTCCATTGAGCCCCTGCAACTGTGTGGAAATTCAAGTGGGTGCAAGTGAGCTCCCTGCGAAGGGCTACCAGTCACCTTCTGCAAGGTTAATGGGAGGGAGACAGCAGAGGGGACTTGATGCACAACTCCCTTTGCCCTCCTTGACCCTCCTAATAAAGAGGTTTGGAGCCAGGGGAGAGGAGTAAGAAGACAGCCAAGTCTCCAATTCTCCCTCCACAGGGAAACAGCTTCCCTGTGTTTTGCTGGCCTGCCCACCTGGACCCCCTCTCCCTGCTGCATCGACACACACATTCATATTGACTGTCTTTGCTAATTGCTGCACAAAGAGAACACAAAGAGTTGACTTATAAAACACATTTTAAAGCTGAACAGCCTAAGTCAGTGCCTGGTGGTACATACAGGGGCTGGGAGACCACTCTGGGAGAAGGAGAGAGACAGAGTGCTGCTTAAGTCCAGTCCCTTAAAATTAACTTTACAGCCTGCCCCAAATGCTTTCATCTCCTACCATGCCCAGCTAAAATGTGGGACATGAGATGGGGCCATAACTCAATTCCCTGGGATGTTTCATCAGAAACAAACTCTCCTGTGTCCCTCAAACATACTTACACCTGCTATGGATTTTCTGGTGTTGTCCGTACAAAGTAAAAGCCAATGAAAACCCCAAGTCCCTCTTGCAACAGGCACTCCAGTTTGTCTCTCTAAATGCCTTTCTACACTCAGCAGGGCTTGAGCTTCAAGGTTTTTCTCTCTTTGGGAAGCTCATTCCTGTAAGTATATAATTTTTGATACATCCACATCCCTGAAGGAGGTCAAGGGACAGGACTGGGGCTCACCCTCCCCTCCATCCACCCTCCAGGGCTCCTGCAGCCACCACTGAGAAAAAGCAGCTCAGATCAGCCCTTTGCCTGTGTCCTTTGGACACTGCCTTGCCATCTTGGCTGGCATGGGAAGATAGTTTCAAGCTTCCACCTGGATAAGTGCCTTTCAGGGGGCCTGGCGGGGGGGGGGGATGACACAAAACAAAATCCCTGGGTGTCTGTGTGCTGAATACGCAGATTACTTCCCAAGGACTGGTGAGAACATGGGCCCAGGCCCTGGCCAATTCCCATCGGGAGGCCTGGGGATTGGTGCTTTTATTGCTCGCTTTGGCATCAAGCCACGGCGAGATTTATTCGTGTGATTAACCCTAAGCGCGTTAATAGTCCTTTTGAAAGCAGAGGCACACCTCCCGTGATTCCCATCAGCCGCGCTTGGCTGCTTCCCCACATCACGGGTGGCTCAGCAGCCCATCACCACCAGGGTGAGGTTCCACAGTGAGCCGTGCACCAGGAACGCCGCACCTTTGGCCCTACCCTTGGGGGAGGCCTTGCTGAATGCATCCAGGTATCCCAGGGATGGGAGATGCATTACAAGCCTGGAGGGGGGGCATTCTCCAAGCAGGAGAGTTGTCCTGTAACAGCTGTGCCTCCTTCTGCCTTGCTTGCCCCAGCCAGGTGTGAAAAGCTGAGGCTGCAGAGGTGAGCAGGAGGGGCTGTTGTACCCGCAGCTCCCACCTTGCTGAGAACAAGCTTTCCCCTTTGGATAAGCCTTTATAGCAATGTCTAGGCTGAAAGTGAGGGAGCCCAGTTAACCCTTGAGCTGCTGAGCTGCCACCTTGGAAATGGTGTGCTCGAGCAATCAGTTTTCATTACATCCCAGATCCTAAAATGCCAATCCTCACTTCTTCTCAGGGAGCAAAGCAAGAGGAGTTTCCTGCCATCTGTGGCCCCGCAACCACAGAGCAGTACATGGGAGTAGAGAATAAAATGGGATCAGCTCAAAGTCCTTGATTGCAAATGAGAATGAACCCCTGTGCTCTTTCTCTGCTCCCTTGAGAGGACCAAGATACAAGCACTTCAAATTGGAATTTTTTTGTCTTTTGCTTTCAGCCAGTTCTACTACATGAAGCTCAACCTGCCCTGATTTCCCCTTCCCTCATCTCAAATGTTCACCAAGTCCCTGTTTCACTGCTGTGTGTTTTTGCATTAAACACTGGGGACTCCCCAGTTACCAGGGGGCAGGAGCAGCAGCACTTGGGCTCTCAGCTGCAGTAAAGGGCTTTCCAGGGCTCTGAACTGAGGGAAACCAGATGAGCCCTTGTGAATTTTTATTGCCTTCAGCTAATTTTATAAATCTCTAAAATACTTTGCTTTTCAGGACAGCACAAACCAACAGAGGACAAACAAGTGGTAGTTCGTACATTGTGAATCAGCAGCAGTCCATCAGGAGCAGAATGATGCTGAAGGACAGCCCGTCTCTATCCCCACGGAAGACACTTGTGCATAAGCAGAGCCAAGGAGATGGGAAAGTTCCCCATATTTTCCCCTAACCTGCTTGCAATGTGGGAGTCTTCATTGCATTTGCCTCCAAGCAAACACAAGACACTACATGTCCAGATTTCGGCCGCACTCGGCACAGGCTGACCACACGACAGCCGGCCATGCTGGCATCCCAGCCCCTCTGCAGCCATGCACATTGCCACCTCCCTTTTCCAAGGGGGAACTGAGGCTGCACAGGGCGACGTGACCAGCATAGGGTCACCCTTAGGGTCACCTCCATTCGGGAGCGGAGCGCGCTGGTTCTTGTCTCCCCGCCAGCGTTGCGAATCCTACGGGGAAAGTTTCCTAGTGAAAAAATAAACTCTTCCCACTTGGAATTTAAAAACAAAACCATGGAAACATTTCTCTCCGTCCTAATGTTTTGCAAAAAGTTATTTTAACAAATTTAAATTTGGGGCTTGATTTGACCGTCCGGTGCCCTTTGAAATAGTTGAATCCAGTCCATCACCGCAACCATGTTGGAGCCAGGCCTCGAGCTCCGGCTTGCCTGACATCCCGCCAGCACCTGGGGCATTAAAATCTCCCCTCCTCAGCAGAGAGGTGTCAGCCGCTCCCCAGTTCTGCACACACAGTGTGCAGTAGCTTGTTTTGCTTCGCCAGGTTTCATGACCTCCTTGTAAATAGTTTGCATGCCCAGGGATGCTGCAGACAAGCTGAAACAGCTGCCACCTGCAGGCTGCCACCTTGGTGGCACTATCAGAGACAGTCCCATTTGCCTCTGCCCAGCAAAATCTTCCTAAAAGGAGGTGACTTCAGCTCCAGCCTGTCCCTGCATGGCCCTACCTGTGCATGACCTGGCACAAGCCCTCTCCTCTCCGTGCTCATGGCACACAATCTATTTATTTCCTCAGAAAAAAATAGGCTCTTGCAGTGTCATTCTTTCCATATAGCCACTTTCCATATAGCATCGCATTTCCCAGTGACTTTCAGACAGTAATTGAGAAGAAAAGGCCACTCAGCATTTGGCCATCCTGCTCTGTGTGCCTGGTTGTGAAAGGGGGTGGAGAGCAGAGTGGAAAAATGGGGTTCATACTCTGTGTTGAAAAGCAAGAAGAGTTTGATCTTATGGACCCAGATGGGCTGCTGAGGGCCCAGGAATTGGATCTGCTTTTGCAAAGGTTGCCTGTGGTTTAATCTTACCCTGACTCCCCAGGAAGGAAGGGGCCTTGCTGGAGCCAAGTCTGGAGCCTCTGGTGGCTGGCTAGGGGTGGCTCAGCTGGTTTAAATCCAGCTCTGCAGCCCCGATTCAGCAAAGACCTTAATCTTGTCCTGATAATTAGGTTTAGCTTAAGGACTTTCCTGAATCTGGACCTTTCCTTGGATGGTGATCGCTCTCCAGGAGGAGAGTGGAAGGGCTCAAGAAACCTAAAATATGATGACCTTGGTTTCTTCATGGTTTTCCTCTCTTTTCCTCTCGGTTGCTACAGGAGGCACAGTTCATTAGTCCCAGGTCCTCCCTGGCCAAGGTTTCACCCAATGCCTGGTCCTTGTTTCACCCAGGTAGGGACACGTCCCTATGTAGGCTGCAGTCTTCCTGGGCATGTCTGTCACTCGTGGCTGGTCTCTGTGGCTCTTCCCTGGCCCTCTCTGTTGCCCACCGCTCTCACCAGAGGGGCAGAATTTCAGAGCCGTTTTGCAATAAGGTAAAATTCCACAGAGCAGGAGAGAATTGGTCTCAAAACCCC
Source organism: Vireo altiloquus (assembly GCA_013396875.1). NCBI lineage: Eukaryota > Metazoa > Chordata > Aves > Passeriformes > Vireonidae > Vireo > Vireo altiloquus. Next base: position 779,734 of record VZRF01013949.1, read on the forward strand.
AGGGAAGGGTGTTTAATGTGGACCTCACATGGTGTAGGTGTCTAACCAGCATCCCCTCAGGTTCCTGCAAAAGGAGGTCTCTTCTCCATGCTTCTGCTGAACCCTGTGGCACCTGCAGGAGATCCACTTGGATAAAGCATGGATGAGCAGCAAAGCCCCATGTTCAGGGCAGGAGGATGTGTCCTTGCTGGACTCTCTGGAGTTGTAGCGAGCACCCTGCATCCTCACGGAAGCCAGGAGAAGATGTGAGCTCTCAATGCGGCTCCAGATCATGCCAATACAAAAGGACACATTGAGAACAACGAGTGTCTGGATTAATATTTATATTCTGTCAAGGGAACAGAAATGCCTTTTGGCTGGAATTGGTGTATGGAAGATCTTTCATTTTAAAAATTGAATCCTTTACTCAATCACTGCATTTCCCCTTTTCATCATCCTAGAGTTTTATTTATTGACGGGTTTATTTTTTTTAACAGGGTATGTTTTTTTAACAGAGTTTATTTTTTTTAACACTGGTATTTATTTCCATTTTTTAATCTGTTGGTCAGATGAGTAGTTCCCTGAGAAGAGCTGACCCTAGGGGCAACATCACCCCTTCCCAGTTTCTGGCAGGTCACTTGCAAGCATCGGGGAGAAAGCAGGAGCATGGGAAACACAAAGATGGGCCCCCTGCCTAAGAGCGGGAGAGGCAACATGGAAATCCAAGCGTCAAGAAGGCACCAAAACACAGAAGCTGACTGGGGGAATTTATTGCTTCTGTAGTATCTCATCTGTGCTGTTATAGTTGTTTGGTTCTGATGCTGTAATTAAAGCTGTGACTGCTGCTATCACAGCACAGAGCAGCTTTTACACCAGTAATACTATTTTTGCACCGAAGGAGGACTAACATTCTCGATGTCAGGCACATCTGTCTCAATAGAACTGAGCCAGTGCTCTAGGTTTGGCTGCTGTAAGGGCAGGTAAACTATCGTGTCCCCACCACAAAGCATGGGAGAGCCTGAACACGTGGGTGCATGGCAGCTGCTGGAGTTTCCCCAGCAGGGTCAGCTTTGTTAAAAAGAGTTGAAAGGACCGAGGGCAGAAAATTAGTGCTGAAAGTTTGATACTGATTTAGCGCTCACCCAGCAGTGAGCCCCAAGCTCTTCTACTTGCTGGATGAAAGCCAGACTTAGGAAGAGCTATGGCCACACTGCAGAGGGACAGAGGACAACTTGAACCAGGATGTGCTGGGTGGTCTGGCTCCTGGCAGGCATCCAGCTCCTCTGGGTTTGTGGTAGGTGCAGGCTTGGGGAGCAAATCAAGGCACTCAAAAGGGAGGGACTCTGACCCCATGAATGTGGAAATGACCACACAGCAGTGCTCATTTCCACACTCTGTCCTACATGTGCACAGGTGTGCAAGAGCCAGAACGGTCCCTTGGGTTCACTGGCCTGTCCCATCCCTGTCCTGATGAAAGTTTCTTACTGGTGCCTATTAAACCAAACCATGATGCTCAGCACCAACCTTAACTCCAACTTAAGAGGACCTACATCTGTCAAGGAGCAAGAAGTAATCCCATAAAATCCTCAGCTTCCTACTTAAGAGTAGAGGCTAGTTATCCTTCTGCTTTGAGAGCTCACTAAGACGGGGATCGATGCAGTAATTGCTTCTTTGGGGACTCGAGGAATGAATAGCTAAAGTAGCTCAGCTCTCAAGTCCTGTGCCTACTCAGTAGCAGCTCTTCCCTCCCTTTCCAAAGGCTGCAACCTGGCCCCAATGGAGATTTGTGTTCCTCCTCTTGGTGAGACTTCTCAGTCCCTGTTTTGCGATCCACTGCCAGGAATAACCATATGGCAGGATGGTTCCTCCCTCTCCCCAGCCACCTACTCCTACCGCTCCCAAAGCAGCAGGGAAAGGGTCCTGGCCCCAGCTCATCACATCCCACAGAGTTACACACATGGGAGTGGGACACAGTCTCCACTGTGTAACCCCTTCATCCAGCTCCCAGTAAGAGCCACTGTGGTTTGTCTTTCACAGCTCCGAGTACTTCCCATGGTAGGAAGCAGCCTGGCAGCTCCTGTCCTCTGGCAGCTGCATTGTCTGGCCAGCCCGCAGGAGAAGGGATGGGCTTTATCTTAAATCTGTCACTGCTGTTGAAATATTGTAATCAGACAGTGCAGTCACACCACTAAAGAAGAGACAAATTCTCTGCTCACCTACCTCTGCTTCTATGGACTTCAGTGCAATTGCACCAGGACAAAACCCGCCCGCTTTGCCCCGCTGCCGGTATCGCTCCCGGCTGCTGAGGGCACCCAGGACACGCGGTGTCCCCATGCCACCCTGTGCCCATAGGTGGGAGCGGCCCCCCGCCTGCCACTGAAACCTGGGCGCTGAAATCCCTGCAGAAAACAACTTAGGGGAAAATTGCGTCCAGAGCGTGAACCGGCGGCACGAGCCGGTGCCCGTCCAGGTCTCCGAGTCATTCTGGACCGGTGTCAGGCACACTACAGCGTGCCTGGGCGAGCAGGGAAAGCGGCCGACTGCCAAGGTCTCGATCCATGGCTCTCCACCCCCTCCTCCTCCTCCTCCTCGTCCTGCTCCCGCGGCGTGCGGGACACGCTCCCTGCCGGGAGCGCCTGGCCTTGCAGCATCCCCGAGCCGCGGGCTGTGCGGGATGGCCCCGGGCGGGGCGCACCCATCTGTGCTCGGTGCGGACAGACAGACGGACCACGCCGTGGGCCGAGCGGGGCTGCTCGGCGTTTCGCAGCTGCGGAGCAAGCCTGCGTGCCGGGTTTGCGGGGAGCACTCCCGTTCGGTAGGCAGACGGCAGCAGAGGGTTTGTGGGTGGGAAGGTGTCTCCAAACACAGCCTCAGCCACCACCAGCTTAGTCTTGCAGTCGGGGTGTTTCTGCAATATAGAAAACTATCACCATGGCTCCCCCCTCTGCAAAGGAGCACTTGGCAGCCGAGGAGGCAGGCTTCGAGTGCAGTCACAACCGATGCTGCAAGAGTGGCACTCATCCCACAGGAAGCCTCTCAAAATGCTGCTCCGTGGATCCTGCACACCTCCATGGTACAGCCACCACTACAGGAGGGTTTGCAGATGAGGCGTGCCAGCCAGGCTCTTTAGCCAGGCATGGGGAAGGATGAGGATGGCCTTCTCCACTTGAAATTTAAGGCTTCATAAACAGGCAGGAGAACTAACAGCTCTCCCCGCCATGGCTGAGCAAGGTGGCTGGAGCTGGTGGGAAACATCCCTGGACCTTCAGAGCATCTTGGTTTGTATGAAGGAGGAATCATTCTACTCACCTGACTGTGGACCACAGGGTCTTGCCACCACAGGACATGTGGAGGCCAAGCCTGCTCGCAGAAGGAGCCAAGAGATTCCTTGGGTTATGTTGGACAAAGTCAAAATCGGAAGCTCAGCTGCAGTGCCTGGAGCAAGGGATGGCATAGAGGCCTGACCAGGGATGGCTTTCTCAGGGCAGTACCAGGGACCGCACCACACCAAAACCAGCACCTTGTTTGAAATATGGTGTTCCCTGCTCTGGCCAAAACCACACTGGCCTTGCAAGGGGGGGCTGGCTGGCTGAACATGGAGCTGCACAGGAATCAGGGCCCACATTTGTGTCTGCAAGGAAGCTCATCTCCCTTATCAGTGCCAGTATTGACCCAGCCTTGCCTGATTCTTGAGAACTATCAGCCCCACTGTCCTGAGGGTCTGCCTGGTGCAGGTCCTTGCAGAGATAACTCAGCTCTGTGTCAGCAAGTGTCTCTGAAGCCATGCCCCCAAGCATCACAACACACCCCACTTCTTGTGGGGAGACCTTGGACTAGCAGAGAGAGCCAGCATTAGGGAGATGGGAAGGAGGATGATACAGCAGCAGGCCTGGCCAAGCCTTGCTGTGAGCTGCTTCAATAGAAAAGCAATCACTCACGCTCCACCTAAAGGCCTGTGATTTAATCCTGGGGGACCAACAAGGGGAGATCCAAGATAAACAACATCTGTGCATTCACAAATAGGAAATGGAGTTGCTTTCATGTCCTGAGCCTGTTGATTAACTGGGTTATTGTTTGGCTTGGCACTAGAAGCTCGGTGACTTGGAAAGAAGGTAACTATAAGGGATCATTTTGTTACACTCCCTGAATTTGAGAATCTTTAAATAGTGAGCGGGTTTGCATTTTGCCTGCAGAAGACTGATGGGAAAAGGTAGCAGAAGAGTGCAGATGGCTATCAGAAAGGAACCTGTGTTTAGTCTGCTTGTGCCAGATGGGAATGGAAAGTTCGCTCTCTTGCCAAGTGTTTAAAAGAGGAAATAGGATGTGATATTCTGCCTCCCACTCCTTTCTCTCCCCTGAAACCAACCCACTGCTCTACTTCCATTTGTTGTAAAAAGGTAAAAAAAAAAGTAGCTTGGCCCATGTAAAGCCTTGGAGACAGTTGGAGACACACCTTGTTCCTTTTTAATGTGTTTATTATGTGGAGACGGATGGAACAGAGTGTTTTTATATGCAGCTGGGCCCAGCGCTGTGCAGTACCTGTCTTTCAGTCGCTCATATTCATCCATGTCACAGAAACAAGACTGCAAAGTCCCCAAACCTTCCTCTGCTGTCATCTCCTCCACACAACTCAAGATTCAGACACCTTGGCTGACAAACCTACCCATGAGATGGACCAAAGCTTCCTGCCTGAAACTCCCATGATTTCCCCAGGTTAATAAATCCAGGTTTACTCTGAACTGTGGCTGCTTGGGGAACTTGTGGACGTGGGGAAGACTGAGATCCTGAGGCTGGTTTAAGGCATGGCTTTAGGGCGTCCCAGGGATTGACCCAACACTGCCCTGTTGGAATGAGTGCTGTAGCAGCTTTGGTGATGTGGTGCACCAGTAAACTCTTGGGTTAATTGCAGAAATATTTCATGGATGTGGAGGATGTGGATGACAGAATCACAAAGCAGCTCTGGGCAGAAAAGACTGGTCCAGGGCCTCCTGTCCAGCCCCTACTTGGAGCCAAACTTTTGCAAAGTTGAATAGGTAGCAGAGGGCTGGTCCGGATGAGCTGTGTTTCCCAGAGAAGAGATCCCACCACCTCCCCAGGTACCAGATCCAGGGCCTCGTTATCCCCATGGTGAATATTCTTCTTTCTCTCTAACCAGAACTTCCCTCTGCAATTTGTGCATGTTGCCTCTTGCTATGTGCCTCCAAGAAGGGACTGGCCCCACCTTCTCACCAACCCTTCACAGGAGGTGGATGACAGTAGCCAGATCCCTGCCCTTGCTCATTCTTCTCCAGATGGCATAAACCTACCTCCAAGTAACTTAAAAACAATGTCCTCATAGCAATAATGCCCATCCAGCTGGTCTCAAGCACAGGCACTTTAGCAGTGTCCTACAGCTATAACTTCTGAAGGATGGCTTTGACCCCTTATTTCCCCAGATAATCAAAGAACATTTGTATGAACCTTTTCATAGAGACAAATGGCCTCTTGTGCTCCAGCTCTGATCCATGTGTACCCAGAAATGAAACCACGACTGAGCAGAGCAGCCCCGTGTGTAACTGTGGAGCCATCAGGAGAAAAGCAAGCACAGCTTTTACCACATCTTCCCAAACAGTCTCCAGGCCACCCCACAAACACACCTGCCTTGTTCACAAAGCCACAGGGTTCTGGGCCTGGGCACAGTCCCCACTGCTGCAGAAATCCTTGAGGAGGTGATGCCCAGGATGGAACCCAGGTTGCCACCCACACAGCCGGAGATGCTGCATCTGCTGGGCACTGACCACACAGCCATCTCCAGCCTGAAAGGACACAGCTCCTCAGAGTGGGGATGGGGCAGCCTGCCACAGGGTGGAAGGCTGAGCATGGTGGCCGGTGGCAGGAGGGCAGGCAGGGAGCTGGGGCAGCCTGGTCCCCAGCCTGCCCCTGCCCTGCACGGGAAGCCACCAGGCAGCTACTTGACTCGAAGGAAGTGGGGATTTAACAAGCAGTTTCAGGAATGCTCTCAGCTTTGCTGTCTCTGGCACTAATTACTAAATGTTTCCGAAGCTGCTGTCTGTGTGGGATGAGGCCCTTCGTTACATCAGTGCTGCTGTGAGCAGCAGGGAGATACTGCAAGGGTGTCTGCTCAGTCTGGAGGGGGTGTGCATGTTTTTCCTACCTTTTTCCACAGGAAAAGAAAGGATAAGGTCTCCCTCTCACCATGGTGAGAGAGGTGCTGTCACTCGCCTTGCCAGGCAATGGGGTGTCCTGCCTCTGCTCTAGGAGGGTGTGAGGCTCTCCAGTGTGGGGAGCAAGGGAACGGGGCAGAAATAGGTCTGCACAGGACAAGTGTAAGGACCTGCCTTGAGCAGGCAGGAAATCCAGATGGAGACTGGTGAGACCAGCTTAGTAATGATCCCAGGAGAGAAATAAAAGACAGAGATGGGGAGAGACAAATGCAAGATGCTTCGGTGGCTGGGACCTGATTGGCAAGTGATGAGAGCTGTGAAGTTAGGAAGGGGCTGGGTACATATGGGGACAGTTGTGGGAGAGAAGCTTGAGTAGTGTTGGCCATTTTTAGAAAAGAGTTGCCATGAGGAATAGCCACCCAAAGGTCAGTCTTTCCCCCTGCCAGTGCTGGCCCCCAGCAAAGGCACGGCACATGGGGAGGCAGGAGACAGGCTGTACCCCCTCTCTGCCAAAGGGCCATCTAGGTTCCCATCCCTTGTCCCTTTCCCTGCCTGTTTAACTGCATCCAGGATGGTGTGAAGCCCTCCTGTGCAAGAGCTGCTTTTTCCAAGTGAACTGCCCAGATCACGGCCCCTCAAAGCTGCTGGATGGTCACAACCTCCTGACAATGGGAGCCTGGCAGGGTCTCGCTCCCCACCTGCACATCTTGATCCTTGGTACAGACATAAAATCTTTTCCATTGCTCTGGGCTCCTGGAAGGTTAAGCCCCGGTTAAGGAGAGCTCACAAACAAAGAGTTTGACAGGTTGTGTTACCAGTGCAGAGAGCAGTGGCCACATTTGAGCACAAGTGGGACCCGAGCGCATCCCTGCTGCAGGGCTGCTGCTGGCTGCACTTAGGCAGGGAGGGATTTAGCCCTAAGAGTCTTAGTGACGCATCTTGGGAGACTTAGGCTGAGCCTGGCTTGCAGAGACGTGACCCGTGCTGCATTTCCCGTGGTCACCTGCCAGTCTGCATTATGTGAGCTGTCACCCACTCCCAGACACAACACGTGAGCACGGTGGCACAGGGGTTTGAGAGACAAGGAGGGGGGAAGCCAGCCCAACTCCCTACTCAGACCAGCCTTGCCCCTGCACCAAGGCTGCTGAAACAGGACATGAGACTGCTCCCAAAGGAAAAAATCCACTGCTTAAAGCTGGCAGGGAAACAGCAACCAGTTTGCTGTTGCTTGAACTGGAAGGAGGAGATGCTTGGGGACCTCGTGTCTCTGGGTCATCAACAGGAGAGTCCTTTCCACTGCCTTGGGGGGTCAGCAGTGAGAATGGGGAAGAGCTAGAACTGTGGTTGCCGACTCCTGTTTCACTTGTACTTGCAAGAATTGCAGGATGAGTCACTGCAAACAAAGCAGCAAAGACCAAGGCACAATTTAATGACATTGTTGTTTATGATAATCCTATTCATGGGTGTATTTTTATAGCTGGAGAAAATGGGAAAAGGAAAGTAAAGGTCTTATTCTGACTTGCAGAAAGGCAGTCTCGGGGCCAGCACCCGCACTGGGAGAAAGGAGCAACCTATTGGTTTTCACTGTGAGGACTGGCTTGTACAGAGACCACCCACTCCCAGAACTGACCTGACTTCAGTAATCATGTTCAGCTGAGATGAAAGTTGAAACAAGGCCAGCTGTAATCCCCAAGAAACCAGGCCACTCTCAGGACTCAGGACAATCAGGTCCCATTAAAAAGCATCTGCCAGACTGATGTCCTGCGGGTTTCATTACCATGCTTAGCTAGAAGTCGTCGGTGAGGACTGATCTCCTGTGGCCTGGGGAAGGAGTTCAAAAGCTGCGGGTCAGTTTCAGGTGCAGCAATGTCTGTTTTCAAAATTTCTTGTCTCCCAAAGGCAATGGGGCGATGCCTTTGGTGGGTAGTCTTCCCTAAAAGACATGGAAACTTAGGAAGAGAAGTGTGACAGTCTTGGAAGTGACAGATGAAGTGCTCCAAGTACTCAGTACGTGACAGGGCACAGCTAATAAGCAGCATAGAGGACACCATGGAAATGCCTGCTGTCGTTTGCTTTTTTCCTCACCATCCGTTTATCTTTTGACTACTGCAAAGTCTCCGAGTCACAATTAGGAGTGATCTTGTTGCAAGAGTTCCCAGATTTAATTGAGCTCCCTTGAAATGAAACCATTTATAACAACCCTTTGCAAGGACAAAACACAATGTACTCTGTTCTGGTACAGCCAGGAATATGCTGTCCTGGGGGCTGGGGAGCCCCGCTGCAGCACACAGGGACAGCAGCTACCCAGGGACCAGCTCCCTGCTCCAGCAGCTTGAACCCAATCCCACTGAAATCAGTAGGAATTTTAAGATCCCTGAAGCAGGATGCAGAACTCGGGTCTGGCTTCAGGAAATAGAATTAGTCGAGAGGAACCAGAGTGGGCTGTTAGGAAGAAGATTTTTTTGTTTTATTTCATGTATCTCACCTTGCAAAGGTAGTGAGATCCCTGACCCACTCCTTCACTGGAGTGCATCTAATGGGATCTTGATTTGCCTTTTTTAATGAATGAGGAACACTATCTGCCCTGCCTCTTGGCAGGACAGACAAAAATGCTCACATTACAGTGGTGGAAGCATAGAAGGGCAGATCCAGACCTTGGCTCATGTTCTGGACCTCTTGCTCGTCCCTGCTCCTGAACAGCTAGACCCGGGTGGCAGCTGAGGATTTTTTCATGTATTTTTGGAAGAGAACTCTCCTAGCTGTCTAGAAATCATACACTTGCCTTTCTGCCTGTCTGGGGCAAGAGCACATGATGCCAAAGTCACGAGCTGACCCTGGGTGACACTTGGGCATCTCTGGCTAGTATAGGAATAGAGCTCAGGGGCATGGCGGGACCAATCATTTACTCACTAAAAAAAGGTTGGTTTGGACTAAAGAAGAACGTTTGCAAATGTCACCCCAAGTCAGCAGACAGTCACACCAGTGACTTCAGACAGCAGGGTTAAATCCAAGTACAAAGAAGCCCTGTTTGGCTTCAAACTTCTTTAAGGGAAGTTCTTTCACTTTGCTAAGCAAACCAAACTACCAGAAACGTTGGCTTCTGACTGATCTAAAATGAACCCGGTTGACCTTCTTTCTGATTTGATTAATAGGAGGAAGAATTTCATATTTGTACAGTTTTAATAACAAGCCATCAAGGAGAAGCCATGAACTGTGGGTGAGCCATGTCAGGAGCCTCCTGGAGAAGGGAAAATTGTCCCAGACTGACCTGCAGCAGCTGCAGCACCATGAGCTCAGTGGAGCTCCTCAAGACCCACTAAGGTGCCACCTCCCAGGCTCTGAATGTTGCAGTTGGAAGACACCCCTCACGATTTAGGGGTGCTGCCAAGAATGGCTGCATTATCACAAAAGTCCTCATTGCAGCAGGTTTTACATGAAAGAGCAGAGTCGGCGTGGGGCACTTGGAGTGGAGATAGAAAGAAGAAAGACTCACAGCATTCTTTTACAAAGAGAGTTCTGTGAAAATGTTGAAATGTTTCTAAAATAAAAAAGGCCACAATGTAGAACTGGCCAAAACCAACATGACAATAAAACAGGAACACATCTGCCTTGTTTTACAGCCTCCTGCCCTCCACACCCAGCAAACAAAGCCCAACACCAGATGACCAGCCTCGTGTCCAAAGAAGCCACGACCTCCAAGAGCAAATTTGGCAGAAGCTGCGTTGCAGAGTAACTTCGCAGAGAAGGAGCTTGTTTATTGTGGGGACAGGGAGGCAAGGATGTTATTAAGTAAAAACTGTCATGACTTTAATCCATATTTGTCTAAACCCAAACCTGGCTTTACCGAGGGCCAGAGGCCTCAGGCATTACTTGAACAGGAGCAGACGCTGCTGCTGGTTGCTGCTCTCTTCTGATGTACACTTGTTTTCTGCTTTAGCTGGACAGAGGAGCCGGGCGGGCTGGTGGGGGTGTCACCTGCCGGGGTTTCTGCGGGGCAGCGGCGGCGCTGGCGGCGCGGAGAGCCTGTGCCGCGGTGCTTGCCGACAGCAGAGGGGGGTGTTGGGCCGCTTTTCCTGCCTTTCCTTTTCATTTCCCGTGCCGAGCCAGCCGGCCGAGCCTGAGCCCCGCTCCGCCCCGGGCTCTGCGGCATCCCCGGGCCCAGGGCCCGGCGAGGGAGCGGAACCAGCCCGGGCCCCTCAGGCCGTCACGGAGGGCACCGGCTGGGCGGGTCGGCTCCCACCGTGTGCCGGAGCGGTGCGCGGTGAAACGGAGGGATGGGGGCTCTGCAAGGGCTTCTTGCCCCCTCCTCATCTCCAGGTCTCGGGTGGGAGAGGGGAGTCTTGTCCTGACGGGTTCTGCGGCCCCTCGGCTGCTCCCGCGCCGTGTCACAGCAAAGCTCCTCTGTGGGCAGCGCTCAGGAGCGCAACTCACACCCGGAAAGTGGCCCCGGGTGGGCAGGGTGAAGGGTGGAAATTCACTCACCTCCAGAGAACTGGAAGTGCTCAGCTCTGTGGAGCCTTGGATCGCAGCCTCTGACAGTCACAGGCCTGAGGTAATTCATAGAACCATATAATGGTTTGCGTTGCAGGGAGCCTTAAAGGCTATCTAGTTCCAAACTCCTGTCAGGGTCAGGGACACCTTCCACTAGACCAGGTTGCTGAAAGCCCCATCCAACCTGGCCGTGAACACTTCCAGGGATGGGGCATCCACAGCTTCTCTGGGCAACCTGTGCCAGTGCCTCACCACCCTTAGTGTAAAAAACTCCTTCCTAACATCTGCTCTAAATCTCCCTAATTAATCTGTAATCTTTTAGTCTACAACCATTCCCCCTTGCCCTATCCCAGTGTGCTCATTTAAAAAGTCAGTCCCCTTCTTTTTAATAAGCCCCCTTGAAATACTGGAAGGTGCTCTGGCATCTCTTTGGAGCCTTCTCTTTTCCAGGCTGAACAGCCCCAGCTCTCTCAGCCTGTCTTCTTAGGAGAGGTGCTCCAGCCCTCTGAGCATCTTTCTGGCCTTCTACTGGACCAGCTCTGAGAGGTCCATGTCTCTCTTCTGCTGGACCCCAGATCTGGGCACAGCACTCCAGATGGGGTCTAACCAGGGCAGAGCAGAGCAGCAGGATCCCCTCCCTCGACTTATTGACAGTGCTGCTTGTGATGTGTCCATGAGAACCCCTAAGTCCTCATCAGAGCTGCTCTCAAGTTCTTCCCCCTGTCTGTACTCATGTCCAGGATCGCCCCAACCCAGGTGTTGCAGGTGGCCTCACTCCGAGCAGGTCCTGGAGGAGGACAGAGGGACAAAGCCCCTCTCTGCTGCAGTGCTGTGTAACCTGCCCAGTGCCGGTCAGTTGTGTAGCTGGTCCCCCTGAAACAGTGGATTTAATGGTGAAAGAAGGCCCTGCAGGGGAAGAGTACACCTTTTATAAATTGGTTTGGCTCCTGGAGATGACAGGTATTCTATGAAGTTAAATATTAAAGCTACCCTGGATTATTCATTAAGCATCAATTATCATCACATTTACTGTCAGATGTTTCAACGTTGCTATTCTGCTCTAGGAGGGAACATATTTTTAGGCTGGTTTCTGAAGGAAGGATGTTCTTGGGGTCAGTCGTGCAGTGTGCTTGTCTGTCTGTCCTCACTGATTCGGTGAGGACATTTCAGCCAAAGTTTTTGGCAGGCTGGAAGTCTCCAAATACTGTGTTGCTGCAGGTTAATTAGCCAAGGGGATGGTGGGGAGACCCCAGACCCAGCTAGTGGTGTGGATGCAGGAAGAGCAAGCACCTGATGGGTGGAAGAGAAACGCTTTGCCGCCAGCACTGAGGAGCTCAGCCATGGGACACAACACCATGGGAGACTCAGCTTCTCCAACTCTGCTGCCTGCTGAACAATTTACACAAATACCTGCCAGGTATGAACTGGCTCCTTACTCCACATTCTTACTTCTGCTGCCTTCCCTTGTTTGTGCTTTTATAGCATTACAAAGTTGGAACAAGTTTTGTTTTAACAATAAAAGCAGCCTCATCTGCAAAACAGGATGTTCCAAAATAAGATCTAATTTTCCTCTGCGAGAACCTAAGGCAAAAGTAAATTGATATCCACTCTAAAGGCAAACACAAACAAGGACTTATTATTTATCATCAAAACATCTTAAAAAGGCTCTAGAGCCCTAAAAGCAAAAGTTTGATGCTGTATAAAAGAATTATGTTTCCGAGATGTATCAGTTCAATAATTAAAACAGCATCTATGAAATATAAATGTAAGATATTAATAAATTAAATTAAATTAAAGCCACTGAAAGCCAATTATCTTGTAAAAGATCTCTGATAGCTAAACTAATGAGATGTAGAAAGATTAATTTAGATCCCCATTTTGGGAGGTGATTATAAATTGCTATAATGCCACATCCAGTTACTAGGTTGTTATTGAAACCTGTAAAATACATTTGGAAAGGTTTTTAAATATTCAGGATGAAGCAGAAATTAGAAAGGAGTTAGAAATAATTAAAAATTAGCTGTCTTGTCACATTGGATGTCACATTGGAGCCTTAATCCTATTACCTCTTCTAGTTTACAAAGCTTCAGATGTCTCTCAAAGCATTGATCTGTGGGGACGGTGGGGTTTATGAGCAGGGATTTATGTGGTTTAATAACTGCTGAACTTCAAATATTTCTCTGGTTTTGCTTATTTGAGGGATTGTTTCTATGTAGGATTATCGCCCTTGCTGCCAGCCCTACCTGGTGGGTTTCTTTGGCCATAGGGCAGCTCAGGCCATCACTCATGCTCCCATTGAGCCCCCAAAGATCCACTGCTTTCCTTGCAGCTCCTGGTGAAAGTGCTGAGGAGCATCAGTGATGGTCTTTTTGGTCAGAGTGAGGCACAAGGCCTTTACTCCTCTATTTCTGTGCCTGTTGTAGCAGAGCACAGGGCTCTTGGCGAGCACAGTTGGGTGATGGTGGTGCAATGCCTGCCCATAATCCATGATAAGTGGTCTTGCCGCTGCCAGAGGTTGGCTACAAGGTTGGCCAGCCTTGTTTTGGTTGGGACTTGACATGTGGGGACCTCTTGGAGAACTTTGTAACTGTTGGAGCAAGCAGCCTAAGGACTCAGGGACCTCACCCATCAGCGCTCCGTTTTACTTCCCCTGGTCCAAAGAGTGCTGAAAGGTCTCCAGCAGCATGGCTTTGGCCGTATTTTTGCAGTGCAGCAGGAGCACAGCAATCTGTCCCTGAGCCAGCAGGAAAATCACAGATAGGGGAGGGCAGTGGGGCCTTGAAACCTGACACAGGGTGATAGCAGCGGCCCAGGCGCTGTGAGCTACTCCCCCGTGGGCAGCTGCTGCATCAAGGGAACACGGCCTTGGGGCTGGGAAGCTCCACGCACAGGCAGCAGGGAGGGCGAGGTCAGTTCTGCAAGGTGTGCACAGCTCTGCCTGGAGGGTCAGTGCCCACATCACTGGATCTGGGGCCGAGGAGCAGGGCAAGGGGAGCCTTAGGGGCGGTGCACAGACAGCCCCCGGTGAACTCCAGCAGAGGAGGAGGAGGCAGAATCCCACAAGAATCCCTGGAGAAGCAGATAGAGGGGTTCCCATCAGCATCGTGCTCCTTGGAGGTGAAGGACTCGTACCAGAACGCCTGCAGCCATCCTCAGGCAGCGGAGGGGTGAGCATAAACCGGGGAAAGGCATAGCAGACAAGGGAGGGGGTGGGTTTGGTACTGATGAGGGATTAGTTTTCCCTTTTATCTCCTTTCTCTCTAATAGTCTAGATAATATCATCCAGCAGTGTAAGTGGATTGATTAGCACTCTTTCTTTGATCAGGCTGTTAGAACTCTGAAGCAGTCAAACAGCAGATTCTCCTGTATAAGGTGTGTTTCTCGAGCCCCCATAAAGGCATGAGCTGTGGTGCACAGAACCAGCGGAGAAGGCAGCAGCCCTCTGGGGATTCCTTATGGCATTTCTGTGAGTAGCCCTTCTGGGAGAGCCTTTTTTTAGGTGCCGTCCTGTGGCAGTCAGGGACAACCAGCAACAAAGCTACTCAGTGTTCACATAACCTCAAGTGTCTCGTTCAAAGCATAGCATCCAGTTTTGGGGGCAACACAGACTTGTGGAAATATTGAAGTGGGAAATCCAACAGGTTTGAAAGCCTTCTTCCTCCTGCCTAGGGAGGAGAAATGCTCAAGGGATGCCTCTAACGATCCTTGGACAGAGGAATGAAAGCTCTCTGCCTTGTCTGTGAGAAGAGATAAATTAGAAATTCCTGCTTAGGGGATTTCTTGGTTGAGAAAACCTGGAGGGAAGAAGGACACTAGCAAAACAACAGAGGAGCAAGTCCAGGTTTGGGTGAGGCTCTGCCATCTTCTCCTAGCCTGCTTGAGCTGTAGTTTGTAAACAGACCTTTCTGTAAAGTCTAATTACTTTTAGAGAAGACAAAAAGATGTCAGAGCTGGCAAACTGGATTATTCAGTGGGGACCAAACCCCTGGGGTCCAAATTCTTGCAGAAGTATCCAGCAGGCTGACCTAGAGTTTGCCAAATTAAAAGAGATGACCAAGTCTAAACTCTTCTCCCGAAAATCCTTAAAGTGTGCAGCAGTGTGGGCTGTGTGGTTAGTTGCCAAAAGCTTAGCTGAAGAAAAACAGACAGCCCAGGTAGAAATTCAGAACCTAAGGGAGGAAAACAAGAAACTGAAAGAAGAAATAAAGGCTCAGCAGCTTAAACTAGAGGAGGGTAAAACTCGAGATGGAGCTGTGACCGTGGAACAAGTGCGAAGTGTTCTCCAGTATCAAGAGCTGTGTGAACAAAAAAAGGCCATTTTGAATGAAAATCAGGCACTGAAGGAAAAAGTAGCCATCAGTACAAAAGCTGTAGAGGAGGCACAAGGAACAATCTGGTTACTGGTGCAAAAAATACAGATCCTAAAAGAGAGGGGCACAGACCACCGGGCCTGCGAGGTCAAGATGGAGAAGTTAAAAGCTGCGTTAGAGGCAAAGCACGAGGCTGGCATGGCCCCTACAGAAACACCCCACCGAAAAGATGGTGAGCACTGTGACGAATACAAATGGATTAATCCAGATGGCAGCCCCTCCACAGAGGAGTGTAAGCCTGCAAGCCCACTGCCACTGGAGTTTGAGGGGCCAGAAAGATTTAAAGCAAATGCTGTTTCACTTACCTGTGCTCCAGTGGTTGGGAAAAGGGAGAGGGGAGCAGCAGAGCAGGGAAACGAGAGAAGTGTACAGCCACAGGCAGAACAAGTTATCACAGAGGGAACAACCACCACTGACCCAGCTCCTCAGCAGTTCAAACCCAGGAGCACACAGGGAAGGAGAGAGCAGTTGGCGGGGAGGGTCTGGGCAAGGGAGGACAGAGGGGGACCCGGGAGAGGAAGGGGCAGCAGAGGAAGGGAAAACTCCAGGGACCCAGAGGTGCTGCAGACCACAACCTCTGCTGGTGTGAGCCCCCAGAGCCCCTTCATGGGAAAAGGGAGCAAAGGAAGGTGGCAGGGCAAGAGGCAGTGGTACGGTGCAGCCCCCCGATTTGTGGTGCAAAATACCATGGCCAGGAGGGAGTTGGGCACGATGCGAGTGGACATATGGAGAGAGCTTCGGAAGCAGGGGGAGGACATGGCCCGCTGGGATAACGCCCCCACCAGGGTTTTGCTGGATCGCCTGCTGGAGATCAGCAGGAGAAGAGAGGGAAGCGAGCCCGGGGCTCCTGCCCTCCCTGTCACAGCCTAGGACAGACAGACTCCTCTTCCCCGGGCTCGTGGTCCGACCAAAACCGGACCACTGGGGAAGGCTCCCATGCTGGGAGCACCGGGAGATGGGAAGCAGAGCCCTCAGGGTATCATCCACGTCACATATAAACCTGGGGCACCAGGCTGTGTCTGGGGCAAATTGAGAAGGTTCTTCTGGTGAGAGAAATGTAGGAGGAGTGAAGTGTTAAGGGGTTTTGGGGTTGCTTATTTTTATAGCAGAAACACAGAGGGCGAAGTTGACTTTTCCAGCAGAAACAAGTCAGGGCTGCAGTAAAGCAGAGGCTGCTTGAGCTCTGCCACAGCCATCCTGGCACCCACTTTGCTGCACTGAGCCCGGGCAGGGATACCAACTGCTGCTCAGGCCATGTTAACAGAAGCTGTTTTGGGGGGGAAAAAAAGTCTTTTTGGACTGATAAAACACCGGAGCTGTGATCCGAGCTGGGCTGCAGCGTTTGTGAGGAGTGATGTGCAGCAGTGGGACTGGGAATGAGCTCTAGGTATGAAGGGCTGTGCAAACAAGTAGTTACAGGAGTCCCAAGCATGGTATAAACCCTGAGGGTGAAGCAAGGAGGAAAGAATAACATCATCTTTCTGGGTCTTCTGTAGGCAATCCAAAAGGGTTTGGACTTACAAACAGAAAAAAAACCAAACCACCATTTAAAAAAATAATACCAGCCTGTTATCAGTGGCAAGGCAGAGAAATCAAGAGGTACAAGCAGAGCAAGTTCAAGAGGTACCAACACAATGAAGCAGCTCATGTTTAGCATTAGTATTGTTAAGTTCAGTTGTGTGTTCTCATGTAAGTGTGTGGAGGTATGTGCAGCAAAGAAACTCAGGAGTGGTATCAGAAAAAAAAAAAAAAGGAAAAAAGGATTGAAACAGAGGACTGTGAACTAATTGCTACCAATGCTTATAAAGTTACCAGCTGGAAAAGTGGCAGATCAAGAATGTAACTATACAGGTTTGAGAGGATGGTTATTGATGATAAAATATTCTAATTGCCTTGGGACAGACTTCACTCTGAAACCAAAAAGTTAAGTCTGTGATGCATGCATATAGTTGATGTGCTAACACCAGCATTTTTTCTTAGAGTGGAGAAAAAGCAAAGTTAAAAAAAAAAGAATTAAAAAAGATCTATCATGAAAAAAATATACACATTAATGTAATATTTTTGAATTAAAATATAAAGTTCTTCTGTTACAGAGATAAGATGGAACCAGCTGAAACAATTATGATGGAGGATTTGTGAGCAATGGTTTAAGAACATAAGCTAATAAACTGTATAAAAATATGTGAAGATGCAGGTTTTTAGATCCTTAATATCATCAAAAGTTCTGTGGGTGTAAATGTTTTGTACCTTAACTGAGATAACTATTCATAACAATCTTTGCTGTTTTGTCTTCCATAGGTAGCACAGAAGAATAAGTAACAATTCTAAATTATGGATATTATTAACTGTATGATGCTTAGTGCTTTCTTTCTTGCTTTTATTTTGCTTTATTATCATGCATGCATAGATGTGTCAAAAAATATAATCTCCTTTTTTAGAATAGTTGCTGTTACTGAAGTTCAAATAAGAGAAAAGAACCAACAAACTGTGGTGACAAGGAAAAAGTGGATCCATTTTAAAGGGGTCACCATCTCCAAATAAGAGAAATCTAATTTCCCTTGATGAGTATGGACATACCTCCTGTTATTGACAGTGGCCTTGACAGATAAAGCTCCTGTAGATGTAACACACAGGAAACACATAGTATTTTGAAATGAGAAGCAAAGATGAACAAATAAAGTGTAGAAATTTCTAGTAGGGCGAGTTATATTTCAAAAATATATACACTTAGTGTAGCTTTGCACAGTCTTGAGTTTAATTTAGAGCACCTGTGGTATAAATTGATGGTGCTGGGATAGGTAGAAAATTAAAGGTCTCCAGTGATGGGATATCAAATGCCTGCATACATGGATGATACCTGTAGTGGGCCAATAAAAAATTTTATTTGGTTATGGAGGAGATGAGGAGGTGACTTTAGACACAAACAGCAGGAGGTTTTCTGAGAGGAGATCTGCAGAGTGGCCGTGTTGAGCAGCCCAGCAAGGTGGGGTGCTCCCAGCTGCCTCTCTGGAGGGACACCAGCAAGTAGGAAGCACTCACACGTGCAAATTGCTTACAAAAAGATAATCAGTTTAGAACTCGGTTTAACCAGAGGTTAATATAAAATATATCCTTTGGTTTCCAGTGGGAATGTAATCACTTATATGGGATCCAGCTGTGTTTGTGTGTATCTCCAGAATCCAGAAATCACCTCTGCGTGTCCAAGCTGTCTGATAATATGTGGGCATTTAATGGAACTTTAATTAAAATGTATGATTTTAATGACACAATGCTTTTAGAAGTGACACTAAAATTGCTAGAAACTCTATAACTGTGTACTGAACAAAGAAACTTTTCAACTGTGTACATGTGGGCTAGGTTTTGATCAGTTGTGGAGATAACAACATTTACCTGTAATTTTTGTAGTCTCACAGGCACCAAAGCAAGGTTTGCAGTATGTCACAAAAATGAGCACGTTGCTCTTACTACAACAGCAATAAAAGATGCTGGCCATCATACTTGGTGTAAATCCTTCCTTGTTGGCAGTCCCATTACCTACGGAGATTTTTAACTAGGCTGTCAATCTTAAAGTGTAATCCTGCGAATTGGAACAATTCGGTTAATTGTGCAAACAATTAAGCTGGCTGTAAATTAAAATACCATGTAAACCAAGTAGCAGCCATGCACGAAAGTCAAGAGCCACAGACCACCCTCAGACCCACACGAGGCAAGACCAGGTAGGAAAGAGCAAATGCCTCCAAGAAGAGCAGCTGCTCGGTCCTGGTGAGGAGCCTTGAGCCACAGGAGGGTTGGCAATGTCCTTGCTGGACTCGTGTGTGACAGCTCATGCCCATGGGCTGGCAGAGGGGTCTGTTTGCCTATGGCCCATGAAACACGGCCTGGCCACTGCCAGAAACAGGCCACAGGCCATTTACTAATGCTGCAAAACCTGAGGGAGAGGTTTGTGAACCTTGCTTTGGTTGGGACATGCAGGGACCCAGCAGCCCTGGCGCTGTGACCTACTCCCCCACGGGCAGCTGCTGCATCAACACACAGGGATGTGACCTTGGAGCTGGGAAACATCTCTCACAACAGCAAGGAGGGCCAGGAGCAGCTCTGCAAGGTGTGCACAGCTCTGCCTGGGTCACTGCAATGCACCCAGCCCTGAGGACCGAGGAGCTCTGCGAGGGGAGCCTGAAACATGGGGTGGAAGCAGCCCCAGGTGGACTCCAGCAGAGGAGGAGGCAGAATCACCACGACGACTCTCTCACCACTGTCGCTGTGCTGCTGGAGCAAAGGACCTGTTGGGCACATGATACCTGCAGCCCTCTCCCTTCTCCTGGGCGACAGACAGCACCTCTGAATCTGGTGCCCTGGGAGTGGAGGGGTGAGCAAAGCCCGGGGAAAGCTGCAGCAGTTAAAATGCTTTTATGTGTTAGTTTTGACACTTTCTCTCTAATATTCTAGGTAATATTTTTTATCATTTTTAGCATCATTGTAATTGATGAGTAATCTCTGAGCATACTGGTAAAACTTTTAAGTAGACTAACAATAAATTAAATGTCTTCTCGTACTACCCGTGTTTCTCTAGCCAATATAAATGGCAAAAGTAGTGGTAAAACAACATTGGCTTCCACGAGGGAAGTGTTTTCTAAGCTGAAATAAGGGTGGAGATAAAGGTGAGGGTCCAAAGGTAACCTCAAAGAACTGGGTCTGGTTGAGTGTCACTTTTCATTGTCTTTCCAGGCTACATCACCAAGCCCAGGCCTTCTTGGCCTTTCCCTACAGTGCTGCCACTTGCTCAACAAATGATGAAATGGTCTCTCTGCTCACAGTGCAGGTAATTGAGTGAAATTCCCAATTTCCAAAGCACAGCCTCGCAGGTACTGAAAACCAGCGTGCACCAGTCCCATCCCTGACATCAGCAGCCCATGTACAGAGCATCATTTCTGAGGTGTTTTAGGATGTGTACAATGTTGTTCAAACACAGAGCAAGCTGCTGGCTCCTCCATCCCACCAGGGAATAACTGGAGTACACATCTGGGTCAGGTCAGTAGAGCAGCCATTGATTTACAAAAGCTACAGGAGAGAAACAAGTCCTGCTGCTGTGAGCACTGTTTGCAGAGTGGATAGAAGGTTTACATTCCCTCAGAGGTGCTGTGCTGAAGACAAATAGTCCTTACTATTTACTATGAATTGTACACACCTGTTACACACACAGGACTGCAAGACCTGCAGTCATGGCCAGTCTGGATTCTTTCTTCAGCACAGGAACTGGTTTATCACAGAGGTTAAACAGTGATTTCTGTTTCAGGAGACAGAGTGAAGGTTCAGTCGGGGAGCTGCTTACACCCTAGCATTCCTACTTCCACAGTCCTCCAGAAGTTGTTCATGGCAATCAACAGTGCAGGGATACTGCCCATTAAATGGGAACACAGAGCTGCTGGCAGCTGTGATGGGGGTTTATCCCTCAGGAAGATGGGTGATGCAGACTTCACACTGTGAGGCACAGCTGCTGCACCACATAGCTGACACTCGCCTGCATAAATACTTTTAAACAAAATTCCTGACTCCCCACTGTGAGCCAGCTTAGTCCCTGCTGTCGCCACCAGCCCTTGGGAGAGTCACCCTGGAGCATTGCATGGTGCAGCCACCCCCTACCAGCCATGCCCAGAGACTGTTCCTGTCTGTCAGACTCTTGCCTGCCAAGAATGGGATTTGAGAGGATTTGCATTACCTTGGCATTCACTTTTACGCATCTTCTCATTCAGGGTCCACCACACAATTTTCCTGAGCTCCACATCAGTGGAGTTTCATCACAGGTTAATGTCCCAGGGGTGATGAAGAGGTAAACCAGCCAAGGCTATGTACACTCCTTATGGAGACAAGACCATACACTTTGGGGGAAGGGAAGGGAGGAGATTTTAATCAAAAAAAGTACAGACACCCAAAGAAACTTTCTTCTCACTGGAGCATGTCGAAGCACTCCTGTACCAGGACAAGGCACCAAAACTGGCAAGGTCAGTATTTACAAAAGCAGCTTGTTTGAGGACAGCAAAACCTGATTTTCAGAGCGAACAGGTACCTACCTATTCCTCTCCCTTGTCTCTGTGTTTGCTGCACCCCTGCAAAGCTGTCCCTAGATTCCCCAAGCCAAGCACTGGAACAGCAACACCTGCTTGGTGTGGCTGTGTGAGCACCGAGCCCAGCGAGCCTGGCACAGCCACATGCGTGTTCAGGAACAACAGTGAGCTCCCATCCTCTTCAAGGCTGCACATAAACCTCTCCCCTTTCTCCAGGGCACTTTGCATCCCTCCGACAATGATCTCCTACTAACGCTGCAAAGCCTTAATTTCTTTTTAAGGGGACTTTTAAACTCCCCGTAATTACAGCAGTCATCAATTTCTTTAATCATCCAAATTGCTCTGTGTGCTGGGTTGCCTTCCTGACCTTCCTAGGCTTTCTGGCACATCTTAAGAGCACCCCTGTACACCTGATCCTTAAAACATTAACTCTTTTCCTGTCTTCTTGCTCATTATCTTGAGTGGCCTTTGACTAAATAATCTGAAGTCATATTCCCCAAATTTCAAATCAGTGTCAAAGCATCTATTAAAAGAATGGTACAATTACAGCATTTTCTGTTAGGTCTGAAATGTAAACCATTTCAGTAACCTCTGCCTAGTAACAGTGAACTACAATATTGTCCCTTAGGTCTGACATATAAATCATTTCAATACCTTATACCTAATTACACTGAACTGGTGAAAGTGTGTCTAGAAGTAGGCAAGGGGAAAAAAGATTATTTACATGCAACGGTGTTTTTTTCCTTTCTTCTTTTCTTTGGCAAAAATGATAGAGGAAAATATTTTGCATAAGCCTCAGCCTTTTCCTTTATCTTGTTGTTTTCCTTTTGATGTCTGAATAAAAAGGGAGTAAGGAAAGTTTACATTCATGGAAATGCTGCGCGATTCACAGAACAGCTTCTGTGTCTATTGTTCCCCAGCCTCTCCCAAGCCTGTTAAAGCACTTGGAAATATTCAAGGGAAAAACATTGTAGAAATGCTTTTCTGTAATAAAAATCAGTTTAGCCATCCAAACGAGTGTGATGTGTCCAAGGGCAGGCTGCCTTAATACAGGCAGGCCCCAAACTGGCCTGTTTTGTTTGTCACATCACAGAGTTATTCCAAAATATTCCCCACTTCATCTCGGCTATTTCGGATGTCTCAAATCTCTCTCACAGAAAAGCAAGTTTGTCCTTCCAGGACTTATGTTTGCATTTTTACAGGTAAAATATCAACTGGTTATTGTGCTCTCACATTTCCCATCTCCAGATAGATGCATTCCTAGAA
Organism: Vireo altiloquus; assembly: GCA_013396875.1. Classification (NCBI taxonomy): domain Eukaryota; kingdom Metazoa; phylum Chordata; class Aves; order Passeriformes; family Vireonidae; genus Vireo; species Vireo altiloquus. The sequence goes on from VZRF01013949.1 coordinate 802,066, forward strand.
CAAGGAGGAATGCAGGGAGGATAGAAGTAGTATAACATAGGACAAAGGCAAAATAGGATAGAAGTTAGCCTGACATAGGACAAAAGCAAAATAGGAACTGGTACACATCTGGAAAAACCCTCAGGTAAGGCTCCTACAACTTCCCAGTCCCTATAGAAGTACGCACTGGTATAACTCCCCAGCTGCAGGTAATTCCTGGCAGGAGCATTGTTATTATTAAGAATCTTAGCAACAAGAGTCTCAACAGTGGTTCCACTTGCTAGGTCACCATTCAGCATATCCTGTAAACTCATCAGTCTGGCTGAAAAAGAGTAAGAGCAACAAAGGCAGGGAAACTTGAGGCACTTCTTGTTGCACTCTTTTCTTCTTCCTTCCCTCCCTCTTATCTGATATTCCCTCTTTTCCTCACCCTATTTTAGGCTATTTTTTGTGACTCCTTCAATGTCCTTCAATTCTGGTAGGGAAGTCTACTTTTAGCCCGCGCCACAGATGTTTCAAAGGCAGCAACTGACTCAAGTTAGTCTTGTGATGGAAACCGTGCTCTAGCTTTACGTTGCCATGGCTTCTTTAGTTGACAAAATAGTACTTTTGACAGACAACTTCTACCCCTTTCACAGCCCTCTTATTTCACACAGGGTGGTGGTAACTTGAAAGACAAAAAGTGAGATGGCCTTGTAGGAAAAAGGGGGGATAGGGGAAAGCTGGTGGCTTTCCCAGCAGTGGACATGGGCCCGAGGCCTCTTCATTCCCAGGGCTGTCCCACCTGCCGTCCTTCTGACTCCACTTGATGCAAGTAGGATTTTTCAGCAACAAAATGTAGCCCAGTGCTGGTAACTGCTGATTCACTCAGACAATCTGTGAGGGTGTCCTGGATTCAATGAAGCTTGACCGATATGTTTTCCTGTGCTCCTCAGCAGAGTTTCTGGTGGGGTGACACACAGAGCATCTCACTCTCCCCACGGTGCAATGCTTATGGCCTGCAAAGATCAGAGAATATCCTGAGCTGCAAGGGCCCCATAGAGATCATTGAGCTCAACTCCTGATCCTGCACAGGACTTGCCAAGAATCATGTGCATTGTTCAAATGTTTCTTGAACTCTGGCAGGCTTGATGATGGATATCAGAACCTTGCCACACATTTGGGGGCAAGGACTTCAATTCAGTGCTTCTGAATCTACAGTGAGTGTAGATTAACTTCTGCTTGTTCCTCCTCTCCTCCTTTGGGAAAGAGGGGAGGGGGAACCTAGGGAGGCACCAGTGTTTAGTACTGCAGTGCAGCCCTCTGCTGAACAGGAGGAAATGTCTAAATCAGTTCCTGTCAGATGTAGGCGTTAAGCCATGTTCATTCTCTGTGCAGGCTGTACCTCCCAACTTCTCCAGCCAGAAGCTGGCCCCTGATCTTCCTCTATTCTCCCCCATAAAATCTATTATTAAGGAGAGGGGGAGAGAGAGACAGAGAGAGAGAGATGCCATGGAAAAAAATCAGTCAAAACATACCAGCTACTGTTTCCCTCTGCATTTGCATCTCAGCCTCATTATGTCACCTGAACAATAGGAATTCTCCCAGTCTATTTTAAGGTGGCAGCTGCCTTGGAAAGCTCCAAAACTGACATTCTCTGTGTGGAACCCTGGGGAAATAAAATTACTTCAGGTTTCCTATAAATACTTCTTCAACCAACATGAGACTAACAATGTCTGTCCCAAAGCTTGATGTTGCAATAAAGAGTGCTGAAGCACAGCTTTGGGAAGAACCTGACCCAGGTTTTATTTCAGAAGGAAACATGCAAGCTTGGAATCTGGCCCAAGAACTTGAAGTGATGCAGATGAGTTTTATCCTAAAGATTATAGTCAGATATTATATATCCTTCAGGTCAGTCACAAACAGTGATTCCCTCTCAAATCCCATGGATGTCCAGTTCAGCCAGATCAGGATGAGCTGGAATCATAAATCACTTTAATTGCAACTGTAGCCTCCTTGGGAAGGTTGACTGATGTTATTCTGTGAGGACAAATCAAAGCATCTTTGTTAGCAGCTTTGACCAACCAGGAAAATAAAATGAGAATGTTCCGGGTAAAGCTTTTAAGACCTTATGTTCCTCTTGAGGCCCAGGTACACTCCTCAGAGAAAGGCTCTCCCCAGAAAGGTCGGGGGTCCCAGCACTCTCAGCTAAAGGTTAGGCAGAGGAGATCTGGTAAAGGCCAAGAAAGCAGGCAGGACAATAGCTCCAGGCCACAGTGATTCAGTGAAAGTCCAGCCCACTCTTCTTTTGCTCCCAGGTAATAAATAATTTGCAGGCTGCCAAGTTCTGCTTCAGGTTTAACTCCCCAACATTCCTAGATGTTGAAACTCCCACAGTCTCTCTTGTGCTGTCAGAAAATAGCTCTTCATTAAAACACAGAGTTGCTAAGGTATGGCATGCAGTATATCCCCAGCCATTAATATTTCTGAAACACAGACCCTGACTGTTAGAATGGGCACATCTCCCTGCAGAGCTGATGACGGGGGAAGGAACACACAGATGCCTCCAGGAGGTGAGCTGGCACTGAGCTGGATTCATGCCAGGCCATGAGGGGCAGCTCCCAGGAGCTTTTGGAAGGGAGTGCAACAGCATTTTTCTAAAAGCAGAAATTTAAAATAGAGCTGATGCATGAAACACTAATGCTTTGCAGAGAGACTGGACTTATCCACACACACGAAGCAAGACATGTAGTAGACATTTGACAGTGGCTGGAATTCCTCTCTGAGGTCTGCTCACAAAAAATATCAAAGGAGCACAAAATACCCCTCTATAAAAAAAATATATTGAAAGGAGCATGCAAGGCAATCCACTGTCCATGGATACACACTGCAGTGCCCAGCTGGAGCATTCTCTTTTGTTTTGTTTCCTAGGCTGACGGAGGGAAATAATGGTATCTCTATTCAGGCGTCCCTGTCACTGCCCTCTTTACCTCTGTGGAAATTAATTTTGTCACCTCTATCACACCCCACCAGCTGCAGACAGGGCAGCTTGGGATTTTCTTAAAGGTGAGCTGGGGATGGTTATCAGATGCAATCAAAGCACAGAGGCAGCAGCCTAGGCAGAAGTACTGCATTTGTTGAGGGAGCCATGGAAAGGACCCAACATCAGTCTTAAAGATTTCCAGGAGCAGCTTCAAAGCAGAAAGGTTTGAGGCTCCAGCATTTTCACACCAATCCTGCCTAGAAAAAAAGGAGTCAGTAAGAGCTCGGAACCCTACTTGATCTAGCAAGAAATAACATGGATTTGGTAAGGTAGAAAGAGGATACTGAGAACAGCCAAAGCCAAGAAAATAAAGTATGTGATGGGCTTGGTGGAGGTCAGAGTGCATGGCAAAACAGTGAGCAAAAGGTCTTCAAGAAACAGGATGGTTGTTTGGAAGGATGTCACAATAAGAAGTGTTCAGCTTGTGATGAACAGATGGAGACAAAAGACAGGAGCAAAGGCAGGGAAGAAATTAAGATGGCAGATCACCAAATGATCTAAGAGGACTTAAAAGGAATCCTTCTGAAAGGTGACTGAAAAATGACACCGTTTTATTGCTTTTTAATTCAGCACCAGTCTAAGCCTTGCCATGAGGCACAACTAAGTTAATATTTGGAATTGTACTGCCTGCAAAGCTGAAAGAAATTATTTAGTGTTTTTATAACGAGTGCTCTATACTGATCCTCTATCTGATGCAGGCAGGAAAATTTACAGGCAACAGCAAAGTCACACAACACTCTAAAGAACAGGTGTAAAGAAGGTATTCTTTAGGGAAGAGGTGCTTACAAGCATGCTTCGGGAGACTGGTAATCTCAGCACATGTGCATGTCAAGTAAAACCAAAACCCACCAGTTACTATGATTTCATTTCTATTCTATATAATTCCCCTCCATAGATATATACATATATATGTATATGTTTCTCCTAATACCGAACCTGTAGAGAATTAGTAGCTCCAATGAAGTCAGCAGGTGTCAAGAGAAAAAAACAGTGTAAAGGAGAAAAAAGTCAGGTCCAGAGTCTTTCAAACATCGATTATTTGGCAGCTAGTCGGTGCTTGGAAAGGTCACTGAACTAAGCCACTTCTAAGGCAATACTGTGAACAATTTTACAATGTTAAAAGATGGACAAAAGTTTGTGCCTCTAATAGATTTTGCAAAACTGCCCATTGAAGACAAGAAAAACCAGATATATGTATGCATCCTGAAAGGACATATCAAAGCATAGTAAATGAAAGAAAAAAAAAAGTAGTTTTCCATTCCCTTGTCCAAACTGATGCACTTGCTGGCAGCTGGGCTCTCTTTTCTGTTGAACTGAAGTGTGCGTGCGAAAAATGACCCCTAAATTAAGGCTGCTTGGCACTTGCTAACACACAGCTCTTTTCAGCTGGCTATGAGTTTGCTTACAAAGCATTACACAGTTGAAGTTTTCACTGCTGGAGGTCTGCGTCAGGATAGGTTATTATGTTCTAAAATAGTTCCTCTAGAAACAGGCATTTCTGAAAACCAGGCTCAGGGGATTTACAGGATTCTGCCCTTTTAAAACAAAGTGCCCAATTACTCTGTTAAAAAGCTGTGACACAACACTTTGGAGCTGGGCCTTGAAATTTGGTAGGGTTGCCACTCCAGCAGCCTTTTGCCATTACGTGTGTGTCTGCAGAGGGGTGCGTGGTGTCCGTGTCAGCTCCTCGGACACACAGAGACGAGCAGAGCCTTCTCCAGACCTGTCCCTGCCGAGTATCGGTGCCAGCGGGGCAGGAGCTGAGAGCAGCGGCATCGCTCCGTGCGCTCCTCACGCCTCCCCGGCAGCCGAGGGGCCGCGATAAAAACCCGGTTTGTGATGCCGTGCGGCTGTGCCTCGCTGCCCGGGGTGCTGGCCGGGCTGTGCGTGCTGTTTGCCGGGCAGCCCGACCGGCGGGAGCCCCTCCGTGCCCCCGGTTCACCGCACGGCCACGCCGGGGTGAGGAGGAGCCCGCAGCGAGAGCAGAGCCGCGCACCAGAGCCGCAGCCTGTGGGGCCATGCGGGGAGGAACAAGGGCACCGGCTGGAAACCCAGCAGGGATGAAAGGAAAGAGGGGAGGTGACAAGCGGCCAAAGTATAGACTGCAGGAGGAACAAAGCACACCGCGGCTGCAGAGAATAGGGGATCAAAAAGGAGGAGACAGGTGAAGGAGCCAGTGATGAGCATCACCTTCCCCACGGCACCTGGAGCCGATATCTAAGCATCTACACGGCCGGCGAGTAACAGCCAAACCTCTGTCAGAACATCCTTTTTTGCCTTTGCTTTCCGTCGCTTCCTGTGGCAAACATCCCCAGCTTCTCTGTCAGCCTTTTGACATAAAAATACCAATGCTGCTGAAGTGAGTTCTATGGGGGAAATGGCTTTGTGTCTATTTTTAGGAATAACAGTGGAATTTATGTCCTAAATTTGCACTGGACTGAGTGTTAAAAGCTGTTGTTTTTCTGTGCCTCCTGTTTGTTTTGACAGGCAGCCAAAGCTGCCAGAAGCCCTGAGCTTACCTGCAGCTCGATAGAGCAAATGAGGCAGGGTGAGATAGACAGCAAGCTGCCTTCCACTGCTCCTCCCTTTCCTAGGAATGTGGCACATGAATCATGGTGCAGTTCTCTCCTTGACAGGGAGCATGAACAAAAAAGGAACCTTCCCAAGCTCAGGAGCTTGGAAGCAAGAGTCAATTAGGCGGCCTGGATAGGAAATACAGCATAATTTTCATCTTCCCATCTCTTCCTCCAAAGTCCTACATGGAGTAGGAAATTCACCAACTCCACACATCAGAAGGAGAAAAATAAAAACCCCAAACAAAACAAAAACCCCCCACAACCTTGCGAGCCAAACCAGAACTAACATACAAACTGAAAATAAAAATTCCCTGTCCCATACTGAAACTTTACATCAAATGAACCCCTTTAAAGTCTTTGTCTGTCATCTGCTCAGCTTTCTTCACTGAAAAGCTTCCTTCAGCTGCTGCTTAAGCAGCAGTCAGCCCTGGATCTTAATTAGTAATGGTTACTCCACCAAATGGGGTTCCCAGTTCAAATCCCAGTCATGAAGAAGCCAGCAATTACAAATACTTAATCTCAGTTTCCTTTACTTTTGCCACATAGATGCACATCAGAAAGTTCATTTTCAAATTGCCTTTAGAAACGAAATTAATAAGAAGTGCAGCAGTCTGGAGTTAGGAATGGTGGGATGGAGGCTCTAGCTACAAGTTCCACGCATACCTTATAAAAGGGTGATGATGGTACCACCCTGGCTCTCGTGATCACAGGACACTTTCATCCCCAACTGCATGTATGCAGGGACAGGATAACCATGTGCTACCCCGATCCATTGGAAATCTGGCATTTTTCAAGTGTTCTACTTCTGTGACCTAAATTGTATCTCTCTAATGTTCTTTCGGCTACAGTAAGAAATCCCGCCGAGGAACTTCATCCCGAGAATGAACTCTCATTGAGTACATCACTAAGCTAATCCCTCCTCAGCAGGAAGACATGGAACAGACAATCTGTGGATCCCCCTGAGCTGCCACAACTAATCCATTGTACCGGTGTAGTACAGGATAGTAGAAGTGACCGTCTAATATTGCCAAAAGCAGGCACTTCCCCAAGTCCTTAAGCTGCACTAATTTTGCAGGGAGAGTGCAACAATCACTACAGACCAAAGAAAATAAAAATGGGTAGGATGGGGAAAAAGATCTGCTGGCCAAATACCAACAGCAGCATAACCACAGGGGCTGTTTCTGCACTCTGCCCATGGGATGCACCCGAGTTCTCACCACCAAACTCAGAGCATCCCACCTTTTTGACTGTGCACGTGTGCCAAGATCTACCCCTGAAAAATAACAAAAGTCCTCTTCCTTTTTTACTCACCATATAGCTGTGCGTGGAATACTAGTTTTCAAACTCTTCCAAGGACAGAGGATTGTTGTCTCTGAAGACAGCTGAAAGGCACCACGCAGTTCTTTGGCTAAGCAGCCTTGTATGAGCCATTCTGCTTTGCGTTGCCCTCACAGAAAAGGGATCTTCCTACTCCCCTACCTACATCTATTGCAAGATCTGCCATTAGTGTGCGAACAGCTGTGGCATGCACTCTGTTGTAATCCAGTAAACTTACTGTTTCAAACACCTGCAAATGTTTACAACAGTCAAATCAAATGCTTACAACACGACAAGGCAAAATCCCCTATCTAAACATCCCCAAGTCCCAGAGAGAAACATCAGTGGATCTTGATGTCAGGCAAACACACATCTCTTTCCTGGGCAGAGTCAAAACACAAGATCTGAACACTCTTCTCTCTCTCATCTACCCCTCATGCTTAGGAAATGCAAATTATTACCAGAGTCTTTTGTTCTTTCTCCTAGTTTTATTTCTATAACAAATATAAGTTCCTGATAGTATTAAATGCTTCAGATAATGAGAACAGAAACAGAGCCTACTTTGAAGGACAAATACCTTCCAGCTGCCTTCATCCAAACACAACACAGAACCTGTACCAAAGTTAGCCCTGGTTCTGCACTTCCCACTCCTCTGTTTATCAGGGCACCTTAGATCCCCTACAATGCACAAGTGATTTCCACTTTCCCTGAACCCACACAAGGCAAAAAGAAGAGCTGCAAGCTTACCTATAGAATTTCTCCCTCCTCTGCTGTTTCAGGGCGACTGGTTTAGTTAAGACTTGAATTACACGCACACAGACACATTCACCCGGGTTTCTGCTCCATATCCTAACTCCCATTGCAGGGAGATTTTTGGCCATATCTTAAACAAGCATTGGGGTTTATTTTTGCAGGAACAAGTCAAACAGGAACACATCTGCCCCTTCCAACGGAGCAGCACACAGAGCAGTCTGTACCAAACTGTAAGTATTTCAGGTCCTTCAGAGAGAAATGCCATATTTTAGAGGCGCAGACTGCTCTCTCTTAGTCACCTCCTTTTTAAAAGGAGGGCCTGCGATGCAAACTTAAGCAAATCACACTTAAAATAGCATCAGAAGGAAAGAGATGCAGCATAGCAGTGGAAGTGTCCTGTGAATGGTGTGAATGAGGTCTTCCTTCACATCACCTCTACCCCGAGGACGACATTCAGTCAAGTTTCGTTTCCAAACTACCACTGCCTAGACTTGGGGATGAGAGATGATGAAATCACTAATATTCTGCCAAAAGTCCCTTTAAGTTAAAAGGTAGCAGCAGCCTGGCAGCAGTTTTACTGAAATCACAGAAATCCATTCAAGTAAGAGCAACACTCAGTAAACAAAAGGCTGGAAGGCAAATGTGAGATTTCTCCCCTTAGGCTTTCCTACATGTACCAGAAATTCTTACACGAGAGAGAGGTAAGCAAGCAAGTAACCATGAGGCCAGGAAGAGCTCCACACTTAGAGAAACCAGGCTTGTCAGCAGCTGTTGAATGTCTGCCTCATAACGAGACAGACAGGAGCTCATTTTCTTTGACCACATTTCAGAATTCCTGCAAGAAGAAAAAAGCTTGCACAGGAACATTATCAACCAGGTCATACTCCTCCTCACTGCTCAAAGCAATCTTTTGAAGTTTTGGGGAAATTTTAACTCCAGGTGATGAAGAGAGAAGCCTCAAAATTGCTTAGTTCTTTTAAGTCCTGCAAAACTAGGATTGGAGAGTCCCTTATCAGTGCCCCAAGCAAAATAAAAAGATAGAAGCATTTCATCCTTGTCAGGCATCAGGGAGTCTGCAAGGCCCTTGAGATCCACAGCTTCACTTGAAGCTGCACTTCAGTTTTTAAAATTTGTTGTTGTTCTAAGTGAAGGCAGGCCCAAGAAGGAAACAAAACACACTATTTCTGGCTTTTGCAGAACTGTACTGAAGTATCACAGCTTGTGTTTCTTGTCTAAAATAGGGTTCATCAACCAGCTAGCCTCTTTCCACGCCAACGCCAGAACACTCCCATCCTCACACCTGGCAATTGTGTCCTGAACTGCAGCTTCACCTGTTCCTTACCTGTTCATCCACTGACGATCTGCTGACTTTTTTCCCTACAGCTCTGGGAGAAATCTGTAGAGACAAGCTTGCCTGTAGGAACAAGGCTGTGGCAGTGACCACAGCCAACCCCACATAAGGCCACTTTTTCTGACAGAACCACGAGACTTGTATGTAATTTCAGAAGTTCTTCTAACATCCCTGGAGAGCATAAGTAAAATGCTTTTACACTCCACAAACACACCATCCATTCTCTTCCTCTTCCCAAAGCTGTGTTTTGCTGAAATGGTAACAAGGGAGTATTTCGGTTTTGAGTACACCCACAGGATGAGACCACAGCATGGATGACATGAACTCTAACCCAGCTCATGTCATGCAAATGTCACAGCACCACTGCTAGCCCAAGCCGCAGCCTACGAGCACAGATCCTGAGTCTCCAGGAACGCACAGTGCAGTCTGTTGTGCACTGCAATTTCCTTGCTACCTTCTTTACCTCAGGCACCACCACGTGCCAAGCAAAAGATCACTGTAGTGGCACATTTTCCTGTGCCAGCCCTTGTTTGAGCATCCCAGGCTACTGCATTACTACGAAATTGCAGCTGATGCCAAATAGCAACGTCTCCTCTGTCTCAAGATGTGCTGTAACCAATGGCCTTGTTCCCTACAGATAAGTTATCTGTGTTCACACACCAAGTGTCTCAAGGAGGAGCAGCCAAAATATAAGAGGCTAAACTCTCCCAGAGCCATCAAAGTGATACAGTAGGGAACAGCATGTAAACTAAAACAGCAAGCCAAAGTCTACTGTTTTAAAGCTGCAGAGGACTTGCTTAACTTCCATGGGACTTTAAAGAATTCACCTCACATGTGTTTTTCAAATCAAAGGCTGTGTGAAAAGTAATTTTTAGCATCTCACACCAACATTCTAACAAAATGGTCTTAATATAAGTTAGAATAAGTGCCCCAGTCTCCATCACACCAATAGAATGATCCTCAGACCTCAGTTCTTCAACTAGCTTTAGAAGTTGACCAGCTGCTTGCAGGTTTCTGCCTAACATTTGAACATAAAGGAAAAAGTCACAGAAGTCCAGATACACAATACCCAATTCATTAATTCCCAAGACATTTCAGAAGCCAAAACCTCAAGTTTCTTGTAGAAGGTGGATTTTTGCTTAGCTTGCTGTCTTTTCGAAGTCATGGAAAAACATTTGGCATCCAGAATTCCATTAAATGAGACATTTCCCATTTTCTCTTTAACAGGAGTAAATGGAAGGCTTTCAGGTGTCCAAGTGGTATGCGTGAAGCTCTACTTGGCACCTTCCAAAATCAACATCACTCTTTTGCCACCTATACAAAGAGACATGCTTGTCAACAGCTTGTCACTGTGCTGCAGAAGTTTAACACAAGGAATGAAAGATGGGTTATGTGACTTGGCTGACAGCCTCTATGAAAATAACTCTAAAAGGACAGCAAAGACCAGTTCAGGACAAAACATACTTTATTGTACTGTAATGTCAGAAGTACAAGAAAAGTACTGCAGAGAACCATGCTAATGGTGCTTCCAGGGTCTGTGAAGGACAGAAGTACAAGATAATGGGGTACTACTGTACTCAGTGCAAAAACTGATTCATTTGAGGCACAAGTACACTATTGTTTAAGCAGCTTGATTCAAGCACAGCTCTGGTATGTGATCTACTCTGTTTTCTTTCTATGTGACATTTCTAGAACAAAGCTACCTTTACATGAAAGAGGCAGTTGATTCAAGTCAGGGGTGTCCAATTTGCCACTTGGCAACAAAAAAAAATTAAGAAAAATACTCTGCATAGTCACCCTCCACATCTTAGTTTCAGATAAGGAGCTGTGGCTAGAGAAGAAAAGTTATTCTGAAAGGTCAGAACCCAGATCTGTTTGGTTGGGTGGGGTTCCCCCACCTTTCCTACGTCTGTGGGTAACTTATTTCACATTGACCACAATTTATCCAATAAGAAAAAAACCCACAACCAACTCATATCCTGGATAAGAAATCATACATATCTAACATTCAAATAAATTTCAGCCCTTGAGATCTTAACTTATGGCTTAAGACACAATGAAAGTGTTTGGGCACCCTTGAGTTAAGTTAATGAAGAGCATTTTTGCTAAAAAAGGCAAGCAAGATCACTGTTTTATACAGAGCTGACCTCTACAAGAACAAAGCAGGAATCCAAGTCACTAGTTACTACTAGGCTGACATGTACTGCTGCCCAGAAAGATAAAAATGTAACATCACAATGAAAAGGTTCAACAAAGTTGAAAGATAAAGGTTTCAACACCAGAAGCAGCATTTGAAAACAAGCTGTTTAAGTTAATCTTTTCAAGAGATACAGATTGCATAACTAGGCATGAACAAACATGCTGGCAATCTTCTCCTTTTACACAGCAGCTGTGTTTAACATGGGAAGTTCTGGGTTTAAAGAAAGCTACTTGAAGAAGAATTAAGATTTGCAATTCCTTGTCTAACTTAATGAGATTAGTAGAGAAACGAAAAAAAATGACTACTGAAACAGTAGTTTCTCAGTGGATCCCTATCATTACAAACACAGCTGGATTTGTAAGCAATGCAAGACTAAACAGACAGCTATTACTTTATATTATTACTATGCTTATAAGTTACATCTGTTAAAGTTAAAAAAAGCCAAGCAATTTTGCCCTATTTCAAGAATAGTTTCCAATCAACACCAGTTTACATGGTGAATGGGACTTCACGAATAAACAAGGAATGGTGACATCTTTGGGTCAAGAATGACAAGAAATAATGGGCTCTGTGCTACCAATCAACCTCAACAAGAATATGGCACATGGGCCAGCCCAAGCCGTACCAACACTGAACCTTTAGCACTCAGCACAAATTCGGATCTCTTTACTTCAGCTAGCAAACCAGGTGAAAAGGCTGGGTAAAAAAAAAACAAAAAACCAAAAACCTAACTAAAATTTTAAGCCAAAAGTTGGAATATACTTTTAAAAAAACATCCGTAGTTTTAAAATAACTTGATGCTGACATCAGTTTGTGCAAACTAAAAAAAAAAAACCTCTTTGAATTTCTCTCCAACGAAAGACAAATCCTGCAAATATTTTCCTTTTAGCCCACTGTATCTGAAGATACAATCTCAAATCTAATAGATGTAAATGAAAGAGAGAAAAAGTTACAGCATCTGCACAACATTCTTTCTACAAACAGCTGCTGGAGGGAAAGTAAAATATAAAAGGAATAAAGAAAGGAAGGTTCCATCTGAAATATTCTCACAATCTTTCCCACTTTGTAGTCCATGAATCCGACTCTGATGCTAAGGTGACAGTGTATGTAAGCAGATTTTTTTGTTGATTTTATTATATTTGAGTTTCAATTGCAGAGAACCTGAGAAGAGACCGGAGCCTCTTCAGGAATTGTCGGATGGAACATGCTCCTCGAAGCCTTCGCTCTCCCGGACCAAGGCTCTTTCCAGGATAACGCGGCCCTCCTTGTAGCGCTGGCTGTCTTCAGTGGCAAACTCATAGATCCAGCCCAGTTTGCTGTTGCAGTTCTTGCAGCTCACGTCCCGAACCATGTGGCGGCCAGTGAGCATGACCCGGTCCTGAACTTCGCTGTACTGCAGATTTACCACCTGGGACAAACGCACAGGGAACACAAAGGATTAGTTAGCCTACAGGAAACCTGATAAATGACTATCAACATGTTAGAAGGAAAGAGCTTGTGGCACTGCACACAAACTGAAAACTGCAGTGTATAGAAATCCCCTTCTTGAGAAGGTAACACCTTAAAGATGTGCTTCACAATGATGTAAAACCCTCACATTTTAACTACTGAGAGACATGAATTGCTATCACAAAATGCGCAAAAGTGCTGTGTTCAACTCTGGGTGAGAAACTCCCAGTGAACAGTAAATTTATATAAATCCAGTTGTAATGTATGTAACCCATTTCTAGCAGCTGATGTGATCACCACTTAAAAGAAGTCTTTCTTTAAAAATCTCATGGTGATTTTGAAAGAATTATCTATGAAAAAGCCAGGGTCAGTGGCTGAGAATATATCCACAAACATGCACCTTTTGGTGTGCTGTATCAGCAGTTTAAAATAGACTTTTAACTTCTTTTGCAGCACAACCACAAAACCAGGATGTGTAAATCGTTGAAAAGTTGATGTCAGAACTATATCCAAACAGCTGATATGGAGATTCTAGAAGATGGGACTGCACTGCTTTCTCAGCTTTCCACCTGACGGCTTCAGATGTACAACTTCTGACAGTAGAAATGCAAAAATTCAAACTGCTGTAATTAAACCTCACTATTTAACATCAAAAAATCTGAACACCAGGATCCAGTGCTTATTGGATGAGGAAGAAATCTCTCACTACTGACAAGATTCAGGATACCAAAAGTCCCAGAGTAAAACACAGTTAAGACATTACTGATGCTCCTATCAACTCTGCTTACAAGAAAAAAGCAAAACTAAAATACACCAAGCATTATACGACCAGAAAGTTTGCAAGAAAGCAAAGGACAATCACAATTTTTTCAAATTATCTAATGGACAAGTCTTTATGGAAGGTTCATAAACAATTCTACAATTCACTCAAAAAGTTATGACTTCCATATTTCAATCTATTGAATCAATTAAAAACTATTAAACTAAACCAGAGTATTACTGCCTGTAAAAGGGATTGTGGTTGATTGTGCCAACTTAAGTTGCCAGACTACTGTTATCTTAAATGCATTTCAGGAATTAAACAGAATATTATCTAGACTTTTTTTTTTGAACTGAATAAAAGCGAAAACACCTTTGAAACCCTTTGGCAGACACCAGATACTCTCAGAGTGAATTTGAGGTTCATATTACAGAAGTCTCCAAAGTTAAAACTCCATTGATTTTGGCCTGATGCTTCTATATATACAGTCTTCTTTATAGTCTTTCAGTATTGCAGACAGAACTAATTTAGATAAGTTTCCCATCAACATTAAGTGTCAAATTTGACTTCAAAGACAGTTGAACAAAATAAAAATAAAATAGTAATTACACAACATTTTAGCCAAGAAGTTTTTTCGATCTCATGACAGGTTCATATCCCACAGCCTCATTTTTCAGAAGTAAATAGAAGTTTTTCCAGCTTCTTACCAACCTTGTTAAAAAGAAAGGCCCTTCCTGTGGCCCCTGTAAAGCGAGTGGAGATGAGTTCGGAGCGGTTGGTCAGAATCGTGTCGCAGTTCGCACAGGAGAACAGGCGAGTGCCACCAATATGATCCAAAAAAATTCTTCCCATTTTTAGAACTTATGTAAGTCTATACTCAAGAAGACCTGAAAGCAAAAAGAAACATCATACACATGTAAAAAAAACTTTACAGTAAAAAATTCAAACCCCATTCCATATATATGGCAGAATATTCTTCAAAACAATTCAGCTAATGATTGCTCAAAGTCATTCCTTTGTTGGTGAACTACTGAATTTACAGTCTGCCTTCACCCTCTCATCAAGACAAGTTCTTTCCCAAAGCGACCATTTTACCAGTAAGATGGCTTAAATACAAACTTATTACATTAAATGCGGAAAACATGAACTGAAACCTTTAAAATACAGTTCAGACCTTTGCAGATGCCCTACTGGCCCCTACAGTTCTTAAACTCAGACGCTTCCACTTCCTTTAATACAATACTGAAAGATTCCATTTCAGTACATTCCCAACAACTCACTCATCTTAGTCAGCACTAAGAAATGAAGCACTGAGAATTACACTGAGTCACCAAGACAATTATAGCTTAATTTTCCCAAGTCACCCCCACTTTTTATAATACATATTTATTATGTCACTTCCCCATAGCTTTGCACAATTTTTAACACATGATCACACAATAACACCACCCAGAATGTTGGTATAGCACCCTGGCTGCTGTATTTGACTTGGCACTTCGTGGTTTCATATATGCACACCAACACAGGAAAGGCTTGGATGCTATTTCACATAATAAACAACCCACCCAGTCTTTACACCAGACAGATTTATATGTAAGTGTTTAAAGCTGTCTAATCCAAATACAAAATACTGTATCATTTATCCAAGCTTCATCACTAATATACCTGAGCAACTCCAATGAGCAAAAAACCAGAGATTAAAAACTTTATAGATGACCTGCAGTGCCTGATGAATCAACCTCTTCACTGCTCAGGCAAATTAAAGGATGTCACCAACTTCACACGAACTAATATAAATTACTTGAAGTTAACTAGTGAGTAGGCACAGAACATATAGCCGAAAACTTAAATTGTGAAGGATGATATAACATGACAAAGGAATTAAATTATGATGTTATTTCCCTTTCAACTGCAGAAGTTTTATGACTAAACATCTATAGTTAAGTAAGTTAAATGTACCTCCATTTATGCTTCAGATGTGGAATCAGAAAAATGTATTGTCTCTGCATTTGTCACGCAGAGCAACGCAAAGTAAATCTGACACTCTGCAATATTAGAATTGTGTGGGTTTTACTTTTCAGAGCAGGAGACTGTTCTGTTCATAGAGAAATCAATCAAATTTTGTGCTCATATAATTGAATATTCTAAGTCAAACACCATTAAGTAGCACAAATACCTAATTTAGACTCATTGCAAGTTTTAGGGGATCAGTTTCTTTAAGCCTACACTTGACATGCACAAAGCAAATGCACTAAAACTTGCACCCGCACACATACAGTTTAACACATCATTTTTACATGTAAAAATCAGAAGTCAATGACATAAAGATTTTTTTTCCAATTGCTTTATTTCACACTTTGTTTTCTTACAGTGTGTGGTAACAAAAAAGTTTCCTAATATTGAACAGTGATTTTAGGTCAGGTTGCTTACCTTCAGATTTTTCAAATCACTGGTAATCTTCTGTATCCCATCTGAAGGATACATAAAAATTAAAAGCAATGACTCTTCCTTTTAAAGGTGATATAATACCCATTTCTCTTCTTCAAAGGGTAACAGGTCTGACTGTTAGAGGTGTGACTCCACACAAAATACAGAAAGCATTTTTCATTAGATTTCTCTAAGCTTTATACCCTTCTAATATGCCTTTATCTTTCCTAGCAAGCAAAGGCAAAAAAAAAAATTAAAATGGGAATAGTGACAGAATGAAGGAAAATCAACAGACAATAAGTGTGAATAAACAAGTATCAGTCAAAGTCTCCAGTCAGAAGAAACCACAAATACAAGCAATTAAGGCAATTGTAACAGATATGCCCATAAGGCACTTGGCCTAGGTCCACGTGCCATCCTTACTAATTTTGGACAATGTTATATTTGTGCTGATTGTATTGTGGATTCAAAACAATTAACTGATCGTAAGTTACAGTAAATGTGGAATCAGCATCCAAAGGGGTATTTCTTTCACCCTGTCAGTATTTTTAGAAGCTAACATAAAATAAATCCAAACCTGTCCTATCTCACTAAGAGCAGCAAACATGGAGCTTGGTGGCCAGAACAGATCCTTGACACAGACTGACCCTGCACAGCATGACATTTTGAAAAATGCATCTAAACACTCCAAATGCAAGTGAACCACCTGCCTAAAATCATAATTTATGTCAGTGCCCTCAGAAAAACAGTAACCAAGAGACACTAAAAATGAAAGTTAAATACTTCAGAAGGGAGCACGAGAGCAATTCTTACAAGCAAGTCAGAAGTCACAGCAACACACAAATGTATTAGTTCTGGATATGGCATTATGGTATGGACTGAAGTCTTGAGTCCCAAAGATACCAAACATTAAAATAAATGCATAAATGAATATATTCAAAGACATAAGGCTGAAATATATGCCTAATAATATCAGGCTTAAAATCCTGAATTATTTATGTCACCTTAAAGAGATGCAAGTAACCTAAAGTTGCAGCAGAATCTAACAAACCAACTGGTACCAGAACACAGTTTTTCAGAATACAGTGCATAAGGAAATGTATATTCTTGAAATGATACACATTTAAAAATTTAGAAAATTAAATTCCACAGTCAGCACCATAACAGTCAAAACAATGTAGATTTTGTGTTTGTTTTCTTGAGAAACTGCCAAAATACTGTAACCTTACTAGAGTGCCTAACTTTGAAAAAGTAAGGTCTATACTTAACTACGACCTGGTAAACTTCAGTGAAAATACATAGCACGCTACAGGTACATCAGTCCTCAGTTCTTATTGTTGAATTCAATGAATTTGTAAGGGTCCAGCATTATAAAAGCAAGCATTATAATATTAGTCACCTTACATCAGTCTTTATGTTACTGCTCAAAGCAGTAAAAAGTAGGAAAAAAATTACAAAATGACAGCTAGTAATGCAAACTTAAAATGCCACATTTTATAATGAATTTTCTAAAAAACCTAAATGGAAATTTTGCTTTTTTCTCTCCTGTAAAACAGAGAAGCTAATTTCAACTTGGAATAATTTCACACTCTCCCCTCCTTTTTTCTTCCCCTAAGCTCCCCCTGAGCATTCACTTATAAGACCAAATCAGAAGGTGCTGTGGATAAAGACTCCTCTCTCCTTATGTAAGGATTCTTTATCCTGTAGGGTATACTTACTGCACACAGGAAAAAACCAAAAGCACATCAAAACAAGGAAAGCAATTTTCCATTGTTCTCAGGCTCCTGCCCCTTACATATAAAAGTGGTGTGTACAAAGTCACCCAAGTTAACTGTGCAGGTATTTTTCCTATAATTTCACTACCAATCAAAAAGGTGCAGGCGTCTATTTACGTTCACCCATCCATAAATGATCTGAAAAAGCCACTTATAGGCAGCTTTGACAGGCAGTGGGAAGGCTCTCTTAAATGAGGAGAAGTCAAAGAGTTGTGAAACATAAAAGCATTTCTAAAGCTTAAACTCCAAACAGGGGGAGGAAAATGCAGTAAGTGCACCTGGCCATTCATCCACCATTTACATTTAAAACCACAGAAAATAACTTCCACTGCTCCAGAGAACCAGTCAGGTTTCCTAGTGCTACTTACAGTCCCAGAAAGTGACACTACTGTATCACACCAATTCCACCAAGCTACCACAGCAGAATTTTCAGAGGTAGTGGACAGAGATCTTGGTTATTCACAAAACCAAATGCTGAGGAAAGAACAGATTTTTTTTTTGGTCCATGATTTCACTTTTAAAATCAGCTAAGCATTCTTCACTGGGTATGTATCAGTGATGAAGTTCTAGTGCTCTTGCCTTCACGTAAATTACCAAACATGAGTGATAATATTAAATGAATGGTTGCATTGTAAGGAAGACTGACTTATTTACTTTCACTAATGGATATAAAGTATTTACTGCTTGTCAAAACTTCCCAGTTCCAAGAGAGGAGTACTTTCATGAACTGAGAGATGATGACACTGCCATTATGCAGCACCCAGACCACCCTCCTGAGAGGACCTTTAGGAGAGCAATCAATGATAGCTCATATTACCTGGCAGGTCAGGCTTGCTTACAGTGCGTGGTTTTGACAGCACATTATTCTGACAGCACAAACCTTGATACCACTTCTTAATCATACTGTGAAAGACTTCCTCCCTGTATGCTTCTTCCAGAGAGTGCATGGACACACAGGAGACACAAGCACTGTGGCTGAGTGCTATAATGTGTATTCTCAGAGCAGCAACTCCCAAACTTCTCAAACTTTTTTGAGTGTTGATTTCAGCAACACTGAGCAACAACCATCTCAAAGGGCTAATATTCAACAGCTTAAATTTGACCACTGTCTGCACAGACACCTGAAACCGCTTGAAGCACCACTTGGTTGGTATTTGTACTACCTCATCTGCCTATCTTCACAAGCAAAAAAGAATGAAGAAGTAACACAGATAATTATTTATTAACATTTTTAAAACTAACAGTCAGTGTTTTCTTGTCCTGGAATGCATCTCTTGAAGACACAGGACCATCAACACTTGGGAGAGCCAGCAAGCACTTTCTCTATACACACTGGACTGTGGATATTTCACAGGAGCCTCAGTGTTGCTTCAGCACCATCTACTGCGTTCACATCTACAACAGAGAACAGCTGCTAGTTAAAGGACAAAAAACTGTGACAGCCTCTCTTTCACCATTTTAGCAACTAAAATAATTTTCCTTTGTGAGCAAATAAGCACTCTCTACCCTTTAGAAGGATCGTGCATTCCCCTCAGCACACTAAAACTTTCTCAAGATGTACTTACCCTGGAACAGCCTGAAACTTCATCATTGCATCTCAGGAACTGGGGATTTCAGCTCCCTCTTCTCATCTCAGAGAAGGACAAAAGAGGAAAGAGAATCCTTAGCTCAGTGGTACAAGACCACACATTAAAGAATCATTAAGCAAAAAATAAAACTTGCTCCTTACCTTCCCAGGTATCCCTCACAGGTATCCTCAAGTATCCCTGCTCACAAGTGGGGGTGCATCCAAAAATACACACGTGGTCAGTCTCTTAGGAGGTCTGAGATTCAATGTCTGCCACCAACTTCTGCGACTGTCCAAGTAAACAGGGCCTGGCTTCTGCCTACATGCAGAATTGAAACCGCCAGATGTGGAGAGAAACTGAACTGGAATAGCATACTATGCTCTTTAGAACCATCCAGCTATTGTAGAAAACTGTAAAAGGAACTTAATATAGTCCAATGGCAGAAGAGGCTTTGGCAAATTAATGAAAGCTGTGCCCAGATACAGGGCACAGCACCTGACTACAAGAGGCTGCTTGAAAGGATGAAAAAACTCTTATGCAAGTTGCAGCAGTGTAACTTTGCATTGCAGGTTGCAGTAGTATCATTTCCTATTGCAAACTGGCTCTTTTCCGAGGTAAGGGGAGCACTGGGATACTGCATTTGAATTTGTTACTATCGTATTGGTGCCCTCAAACATTAATCCAAGGTACTTTGTTTCACATTTACAGAGAGCAGAGCCACACAAACGTGCTTGTTTCTCATACAGTGCCCCTATTTCAGCATCTCCCACAGAGTAACTTAAACCCTCATAACACTCTTGCTAGATAACATATAAAAGTGTTAGTTTACAAATGGTATCAGACTCAGATTAATTTTCTTTCCCACCACTACACAGAGTCCAAAACCAGCAACTACAGCTATCTCCCTGCTTCTTTCTCCTCTCCTTTTCCTCCTGTCCCCTTCCTAATTCCTCCACTGTTTTCAAGAAAGCTGTAGTTCCTTGTTTTGTAATACATTTATTCTTATAGTACTTAAGTAGTTGAGACAACTTTTGTCTATGAATCCATTCTGCAAGTTTCTGAAAGCTAAACTACACATTTTCTGTTCTCGTTAATTTTAGCACTGAAGTGATACAAAACTTCATCCAAAAACATCACTTATTTAATTAGTCATTAAAAATAAAATCCAGTGAACAACCTTTTAAGAAATGGTGTCAAGACAACAATCATCCAAACCAGCTACATCCAGCTGGCAGAAAGGGTGCTAATACACATCACCAAGAAATTTTTATATTAACTAGAAAGGTCCTAAATGTAGGTAAAGGCTCCAAAATTAGAGATCACCTTGCTAACAAACATCCACAGTGTACAAACATTTCATCTACACACTTAACAAGTGATTTTTAAGTTAAGTCTTGCTTAAGAGAATTACGTATTTCAGTGAGAGCTGAGAAACTCAAGATTTCAACATAGATCAAAAGTTAGTAAACAAATGTGAACCAATGACCTGACTTGGACGACATCCCTTCAAGCTTGTGACGATTACCATGTTAAATTCAGATATATAAATATCAGCTCTCAGTCTGTGACAAGTAACAAACCCAGCCCGTTCTTGTCATCTTCTCTGCTGGGCTTTGAGATGCAATTTCATTTGTCCTTACACACTTGGCAACCACACCTGAAACTCACTTGTCATTATTAAAAAATATATACAAACAATAAGCTCTGCATCTCTAAGTATTTCTGTAACTACGGAAGTGAAAGTAGCAGATGACAGAAGCCTCCAAATAGTATTTCTAAAGACTACTTTAGAAAAAAGAGAGCAGCACTTAAAACTGTGCAGTTACACACGCGACTTAAATTTGGCCATCCAAAATGAGGCTCTATATAAAAAAAATACATATATAGGGTTATATATAGCAGTTACCTTTAGTCACGTGAGGGAATGTTTACAACTAGGGAGCAAATTCCCTCCCTTTCAGACATCAGTCATAAACATTAGTTAGGCTAATGGTTAATCTAGAGCCATTAGTTGCTGACATCAAGAGTTTTTCTGCGATACCACTTAGGAAAGAGCCCTGCCCTGTTCCTCCCTCCTAAGACCGTGTGTACTTGCTTTGTTAGTCCCTCAGTCTAACCCTAAACCTGTATTTATTGTTTAGAGAAACCAAAGACAAATAATTTATTAAATTCTACAGCGATATCAGTCAAAAACACGGCCTTTATTCTTAAATAAACACGATGGATTAATCTAATCTACATCTGCTTGCCCAGTACAGCTGAAGGCTGTGTACAGAAGAACAAATGAAGCAAACAGACAACAGTCTTTGCTTTCCCAGAGCGGAAAAGCGCCGGCAGAATATTTCAGCTCCCTAGGAATCCATACTTCCAGGGGGAAAACCCCAACCTAAGCGCTGGCAGGTCAATGTGTCTCGCTGCTGAGCGAGCCGCGAGCACCTCCACAAAGCAAACAACCACCGCGGCTGGATCTGTGACAGCTCCCCGCGGGAGGCACCTGTCCGGCGGGCACACGGGGCCGCTCCGCCGGCAAGCAGCAGCACCTTGGCACGGGGAGAGGGGCCGATGCGTCAGGCGGAGCCGCCGCCCCCCGTGCGACCGGGCAGGGCGGTTCAACCCCCGCGGCCGGGCCCGGGGGCGGCGCTGTGGGGGTGTCGGTGCCGCTCTCGGTACCGGTGCCGGTGCCGCGCACACACAAAGCCGCTCGCGCGCGGGGGCGGTGCCCGGCCCGGCCCG
>VZRF01013949.1:824613-863721 GCA_013396875.1 Vireo altiloquus
CGCGGCCACGCCCCCCACGGCGGCGGGGGCTCCGCCCCTGCCGCCCCACGCTCCGCCCCGCCCCGGGTCGCCTCACGGCCGCGCCCGGCGGAGCACGCCGGGTCACGGAATCACAGAATTACAGAATCGCAGAATTATAGAGTTGTGGAATCGCAGAGTCACAGAATCATCGAATCATCAAGGCTGGAAGAGACCTTTAAGATCATCCAGTCTGATCGTCCACTCTGCACTACCACGGTAACCCCTAAATCACTAAACCACACCACCCAGCGCCAGCCTGGTCCAGAAACCTCTTGAACATCTTCAGGGATGGTGACCTCCCTGGACAACCTATTCCAATGCCTCACCACCCTTTTTTTTTTTTTGTCTCAGTTTAAGGCCATTTCCTCTGGTCCTGTCACTGCACACACATCAGAAGAGACCGAGCCTCACCTCCCTGCAGCCTCCTCTCAGGTAATTGTGGAGAGCAATGAGCTCTCCTCCAGGCTGAACAACCCCAGCTCCTTCAGCCATTCCCCACAAGATGTTTTCTAGACCCTTCAGGAGCCTTCTTGTCCTTTACTGGACACCCTCCAACCTCAATGTCCTTTCTAAAATGAGAGGCTCAGAACCGAGCAGAGCACTCCCACCAGTGCTGGGCACAGGGGTGAGAGCAGTGCTCAGTGCTGCAGCCCAGGTGTTGAGGAGCCAGGGTCGAGGCCAGAGCTGGAGATGGAGCCAGGCCTGCAGCTGGTGTCAGAGCCAAAGCTGGAGCCTTACGGCAGCACTCAGCCCTTTCCCATCTGCCAAGTCCCATTTTCCCAGGCACCTGTCAGCCACTGCCCTGAGCCTGGTGCCGTCCACTCCCCCATCTGCCTCTACCAGCCTCCCAGGCCCTCTTGCCTCCCTCATCGCCCTGGCAGAGATGCCTACTATTGAGGGAGTCAAATGCCAGAGCCACATAGCACCTCCCTGTACTCCTAGAGCACATTGCCATAGACCTGGCTGGGAGGAAGGGGAAATCCTGTCTCCAGGCACCTGCATTTCCAGGGATTTGGCCTACCCTGGCTGTGAGCTACACCATGCTACAGGACTCTGAGGCTTGGAGGTGTAGAAAGGCACAGAGATGACAGTCAGCCACATACCCACCTCAGTGAAGCTGTGAGTCATGCTGCTTGCAGACTTTCAGGCCATTCACATTGAAATCTTTGTGGGATACCTTAAACACTGCCCACTGTGGAGATGAAAGATCAGAGGAGAATGAGCCAAAGTGTGGCCCTTCTTGGCCATTGTTTGCAAGAGCCAGTTTTAAGTACTCACAGATTGTCTCCTTGGCAAATAATGGTCTTGGACAAAATACAATGAAAAAAAATCCTTTTGAGTTGTTGGTTATGAAAAAAAAAATGCAAAAAGATGTTTATTCCCTCTATAGGGCAAGCCATGCCATTTTAAGGATTTCTGTTCTAGAGAAGGAATTTTCATTCCTGTGTTTATCCATGTGGTATCACCAGAGGAGCTGCAGTAATGGCAGCAAGGAATGAGTCAGCAGGACTCTTCTGTCATTTCACACAGAGGCAAAGGGGTATCTCCGTGAATGTACAGCACACAGGACATGCTCACACACCCAGCTGTTCTTCAGCCTGTGTCTTTTGCATGGATTCTTTTATGAAAAGAAATGACGAGGTAGAAGAGAACACAACAGCCTGTGTGAGGATAGACAGTCAGTGACAAGTCAACATCATTGTGCTAAGAACTGCTGCTTGCTTTGGACAGACCTCCAGAAAATCAGATCTCTTCAATATGGTCAGCTCTGACCTGATCTTGAGAAGAGCTGAGCATTGACATTTCTCACTGGCCTCTCATCAGCTTCTCTTTAGATCATGCAAGGGGAGTGAAAGGTGTTAGAGCAGTCCATCAGACAGCAATCACCACTTAGTTAATGGCACAGGGACAGCAGAAGTACCGAGAATATTAGAAGGAAGCCATAAAACAGTGCCTGGGGTCCCGTTTACCACCAGCAAATGGAGGAAATAGCTAGAACTAACATGCCCTGTTTGTTAACAGGCTGACCTGATCTGCTGCTGGTCCTCACTGCGTAACCATGAGCTCTTTCCCTGGTGGATCTGCTCCGTCTCGTCACAGGAGCTATACAGAGGTCCATGTCTTACTCATCTCTGCACAGCTCCCATGGAGATCACCATAAACAAAGCCAAAACAGAGCAGAAAGAGTCAAAGCAGTGGTGCTTTAGTCAGCACTGGTGACTGGGTGTTATCTGGGGCCCTGTGAGCTCGCTGCTCTGCTCTGCTGCTGAGGCATCTGCATATCCCTGGGCAAGCCAGTTCTTCCTGCCTCATTGTCCCTCTGTAAAAGGGGGAGAGTGAAGCTCCCTGCCTTACTGGGAGGTTGCAGGTTTGCTTAAATACTCTTCTCCAGTCCGGGCATATGGAGGGGTTGAATGTCTGAATATTGCAATCATCATAATGATATTACCGTGAAAACAAAGCAAAGCCCAAACCTATGAATAGAATTAAATTCTCAGCAATAAGAAGGGCAGCTGTACCAATCAGAGAGAAACCAAATTGACCATGAGACAAGCAGAGAATGGATTAGCCTGTGCTTGACAGATGGTACCAGGGACTGATGTTTTTATTTCCCTCGCAGAGGAGCTTAGAGGAAGGGGGGTAGGGGAGTGTGAGGTAGGGCACGTTTAATAGAACAAAGCAGCAGGCTGTAGCAGCTCTGCTGAAAAACGCTAAAAATACCAAAAGCAATTTCCAATTAGCTTGTAAGGGACATGCTACGTATCAGCTACAAGGTGAAAAACAGGATCAGCAGTATTGTACCACCTGGCACTTTTAATTTTCAAAGCAGCCTGAAAACATTAATTAATTCTCCTCTGACATAGGGAAATGCAGTGCAGTCAGCAGTTTGTTTCGTTACTTCTTATGCCAGGTTTTGGGAAGACCCTGGGTCTTTTCCACAGCTGATTTATATCACAATAGCTTGAAATACTCTGGAGGAGCCAGTCCTTTCTGCAGCACTACTGAGCAAAAAAAGGCCATGTTAGATCTGGAACTTAATGAACCAGAGAAAGGGGAGAGGCCTGCACCCAACAGCCTTAGTAAGACCCAGCTTTAATATTTGCCCCATCTAAAGCCATTTTTCAGTGCTGTGAGCGACTCTATATGAAGCATTTCAGAGAGAATTGAGTAACTGAGGAATTAATCACAATCTCAGACAGAACTGTGTAGTGAAACTCAAACACCAACATATTGATCTAATTAAAACCTGTGACAAGACTTCAGTGGAATTCAGCGGGACCTGGGTACACCCCACTGAATGAGTGTCAGGGCTTGGGGGCTGCTTGTGCATGTCTTCTATCTTTAAAAAGAAAATGTTTTAGCTCAGTGGTTTTTGCTCCTGCTCTGTCTCCAGAGCCACTACTAATTTTTTGGTACATTTGTGTATTCCTGTGTGGCAAAGTTAAGCCTACCAAACCAGGCATGCCTGAGGTGGGACAATGATGCAGTGGGATTTTCCATTGCTGTTTCTTCCATGCCCAGGATTTCTGGCAGCAGAGAGGAGGCAGCTGAAATACAGAGCCAGATCTCTTTGGGAGACAGCGTGACTCCTCGCTGCCCCCTCTATGCCTTCTCAGTTTTGCCTCGCATCAAAGGCTGGGTTCATTCCACGAGCTGCTCGTGTTATTTGGCAGTGGCTACTGATAGCCTGTGTTTTTCAGAGGAGATGCTACAACCTGCAGCTTCATTCTCATAAGGTAAGCCTACTGACACACACAAAAATGTCTTTGTCTTTCATTTGATATCACAAGCAGACACTGCTTTTGGCTCACCTGAAAGCTGACACAGGCACAAGTGCTACTTACAGATACTTTTTCAGATGGCTGTATTTTTGCCAGGGGAAATTATTTGTACAGTTAATCTCAACATCAAAAGATGAAGATCAGTGGTGAAACAGTCCTTCCATACCCTCTCTCATGGCAGAGCTGGTCTCATTACCCTGTCACCATACCTAGTAGCTTTTGTCCAGATTTTAAAAGGTGTTTAAGTGTAAAACCCCAAAAGACCCAGGAGCCATATCAGAGAAAGCATTTGATGTCCAAAGAGGGACTTTGAATTTCCATGCCATTATTAAGACATCAGGAATGGCGCCAGTAAGCGGGCCTGATGCCAGGGAATGCAGAGCACTCTCCTGCAGAAATGAGGAGCCATCGCTGTGCACACAGCAGTTCAGGGAGGCTGGCAGACAGACACAGAGCCCCCTGAAGCCAGGCACTGTTGCAGGGAGCCTCACTGCCATGCCCTAGCAAAGAAAGCACAGTTCCTAAGTAGGATTGGGTAGTGATGCAAACATATCAAAGTGGGGCAGGGATCTTGCAGGGTTTGTTCATTGCTAAGCCTTATCTTTTTGGTCCTCCATGGTGGAGGGCTGTTACTGAAATAAGGAGAACTTTCAGGTTTTAGTTTACAAATTCTGTCCAGTGGCAATCCTCTGCAAGATCACATATGTTATCACTTTCATTTGGGGGAGATTTTGTCAGGTGTCCCACTCATGGATGACATCCATCTGAATATGCCACTTCCTCCACACAAAGGCTTGGTTTGATGCACCTGTGTCTGAGTGGAGGGAAGATGCCATGGAGTGGTGGCCCACTGACCCAGCTGGTGAGCCAGCTGCCAATTCCTCTGTATTTCATAGGAGGTGATTTCAAGGGAGCTTTTATCCTCAGCTGAGAAGGTAAATCTGGAACCATTCCCTTGGCACAGAAAAACATCACAACAGCTGTCTACCAGGAGATAAACATTTCGGGGGAGAGCAGCTACTCCAATGCACCTGGACTTCATCAGACAGTCTGGGCTGTCCCTATTGTTTGTGAGCACTGGCTGAGAACAAAGACAGATTGGGCTAGAAAGGGCCCCACGCAGAGACATTCAGAGCCTGTACAGAACAGGACACTTTAATGTCTGCACTGGATTGCTGGGATTTTTTTATATAATCAGAGGAATCTACCGACTTGGGAATATATAAGTGTACACACACCTGAGGCCCAGATGAATTCCCATAACTGTTTCTTTTTTGGTTGCACTTACCAAGAGATAAAACTGGTTCGTTACAATTGTCACTTCACAGACAGGGGAGTGAGAAGAAATCTTTGTAGCATTGTCAGCCTTTTCCATTCCCTGTTCCTGGAGCTCTGGATGGAGTTTCCCAGCTACAGTCAACACACCATTTCCTCAAAGGTCTTGAAGCTGATTCAGTATTGCTTTCAGTCTTTTAAAAGTACCACCCCCTGCTTAGGAGGCACACTTCTGAGTGTCAGAGGTGAGCCTGTTTAAAGGAACACAGCCAGCCCCACTCTAGGCTTACTACTCTCTTTTATTCACAGATATCTACCCAAAGACATTTATCAAAGATGCTAAATTCAGAGGGAGCAGAGTGAAAAAGACAAGCAGAACCTGAGGGAAGAAACAGGTGACCCACATAATAAGGGGAGACAGGAGATGCAAGGGAAGGGAACAAGACATGGAAATCCACCCAATAAACAGCTTCATCCATACCACTGAAATGGTGGGGTAGACACATGTTTTGCGATGCTTTTGACACCCTAATAATCCTTGGTCATAGTGAAACAGTCCAACAATGAAGGCACAATGCATGTGAGAGAGAGCTCAGCAGATGAGTGTCCATGTTTAACCCAGTCTCCAGGATGGAAAAACCTTGAGAAGGGATGGAGACACATTGACAAGGGAGACTTCACATCTGGTTTCTGTCGGGCAGCCAGGACATGTGGGTGGCACCACTTCCTGCAGGGACAGTGTGTTTCAGCAAGTGAAGCCTGTGAGAGGAGCCCACACCTGAGGAAACAGAAAACACCCAGCTCCCCTTCAGCAAGTGCTTCAGAGGTCTGCGAGGGGGCTATCCTTTGGAGCCCAGCTGTCACGTGTTTGCCTCTGGGAGAGATGATCCATGGTTTATTCCTGAGACCTCCGCAGAAGTGAGAAAGGATTACTTTCCTTCCTATGTACAACAGTAACAAAAAGGAGGAAGCTCTCTGCAGGTCTTGCATCAGAA
Organism: Vireo altiloquus; assembly: GCA_013396875.1. NCBI lineage: Eukaryota > Metazoa > Chordata > Aves > Passeriformes > Vireonidae > Vireo > Vireo altiloquus. The sequence continues at coordinate 830,687 of VZRF01013949.1, forward strand.
CACACAGTACCACACATGCAAAGATTTTCAAGTACTTTGCTGAGATGAATCAGCAATGTAATTCTTGCTGCAGAAATAAAAATTAGGAGTACAAGAGAGTACAAGCAAATGATCTGAAGCCCTTGTCCTGCCAGAGGGAGGATGGCAGGGTTAGGCCAGGAGCACAAGGCAAAGAGTCTTCCATTTGTTTGCTTTCCAGGCTCCATTTTGGAAGAGAGCCCAAAGGAATGGTGCTTGAGGGTTTTCATGTGGCCAGTTGCTTATATGGTGAGTAATGTAATTATTCAGCACATGTGACTGGCCTTGCGCAGTGCAGGCTCTGACTTACAATAGCAAGGCACTTTTAGTAAAGGCAGCCTGAGTCACTCATAAGCCTGTGAAATAGGTGAGAACAAGAAGAATAAGAATTACTACAGGTTTAAACTCAGCTGGGCTCACAAAACCGTAGCACTCATATCAGCAGCCTACAATGTGCCCGATTCAGTTTTCTCATTTCACTGGGACTCCACACACAGATTGCTCACATTTGGCAGAGGTGAGCAAGCTCCTGTCCTAGGTTTGCAGGACGTGATGTGAGGGGGATATTTGCCTTCACACATGATTATGCATCAACAAGAGTAACCCAGGCAGGCAACAGGGCATGAACAGTGCAGGGAGCTGAGCTGCAGCAGTGACCACATGATATGGGACCTGTACACTCAGCAGAGCACAGGATGGAGGGCATGGCAGGCTAGGTCCTTGAAGAGGAAGTCTTTAGGGGAAGAAATGGACACTTCATGCATTTTGAGGGGGCAGAAAGTAGGAACAAAGCAAAAAAACCCACCCCAGTAACTTGCCAATAAAGCAATTGCATCATTCTGTTGTTGCATCATTATTAGTCAAGCTTCTAGGCATCTGCTAATGTGACAGCCATTTATTATTATTACAGTGTTTAGACAGATTTCTAAAAGGCATCATGTAGGTGCCTCACTCCTGATCATTTCAGAGAGTGAGGCAATAGGGACTTAGCTCATAGTGCAGCCTCAGCCTCGAATGTGGGAGGCTAGATGGAGTGATCACCCCTTCATGAGTCTCTGAACAGCAAAAAACAAATGGACTTTCACAGGTGCCCTGTTAAAATCTAGACCAATCAATCTAGTTTGGAAAGACTCGTTTGACTGAACTAATTAACCACTCTTAGCCCTTGAAAGCCACATTGTGGAAAACAGCCTCCAGAGTGTTTGCCAGGGCACAGCAATGGCCTCATGTTCCCAGAGGGCAGGCAAGCCAGCAGCTGGAGGCAGTGCCAGCACAGGCAGTGCCCTCAGGGATGGCACATAGCCCCACAAGACCTAAACACAGCCCCTGGTGAGGCCAGCCAGTGCAGCTGAGGTCTTTGAGTGCCCTCAGAGCCATGACTATATGTTGGAGTTAAAATGGCACCACTAGCCAAGGAAGTGGATGATAGGAACAGATTCATTTGAACTTCTTGCAGTACAGCACTTATGCTGGAATGTCCTAATTCTTGTTTTTCAAAAACTCTAATATTATAATTTAGTGTGACTTTTCTACATGGAAATGTACTGACCTCAGTCTGGTGGAATCTCGGGTTCAAATCTGATCAGTCAGCAAGAGAAACACGTCTGATCTCATACCAATCCCTCACAGATTTTTGTCCAAAAAATCATGCAGACACTTGACAGCTTCTAATTCACTTTGGGGAGATCCAATTTTAGATAGTTGAGAACAAACTGATTGAAGAAGAAGCACATCACAAGGACTGGGATGCTTTTAAACTTGACACTCCACTGACCTGTGTTTTCCTGTTTTTCCTCCCAGTATCAATTCAGTAGTGATCTCACAGAGCCCTTCCATGCTTCTCCTCCCCATAGAGATAAAATCTGGTAGTCAAACCTGCTGGGGATTTGGGCTTTGTCTGGGGCTTGGGTTTTTTTCTTCCCTTGCTCTACCTTAAGCTGGGAAGCAAACTCAGACACTCAGAGTGCAGATAGTGTAACTGCCTATGGGCGAAAGGAGCTATTTTCTCCCAGGTCGTGTAAGTCACAAGCAAATGTGCTTCTGTTTGGAATACTTGTGGGTAGCTCCCAAAGGAACAGACCAATGCAGTACTCCTTCCCCCAAAACAGCCAGCAAACAAAATAAATCCAGTGACACTTACTCATTAAATAGGAGCTAATGAAACACAAGGAACAGCTCAGAATTAGGGGCAGGAAAGCAAAATGACAGAGCTAAAAATTTTATTTAAAAAATAAACCGGTCAAATCAGTTTGAAATACCAGGAAAAGCTTTCTTTCCCTGGCAAATTCACTTGAGCACCTGATAAGTAACTGAAAGGAGAGCTGAACCATGTGTCAGGCAGGTGAGTTTTCTGTGGTTGTTAATTATCCCCCGTTTCTGAAGGCGCTGCTAGTGGCTATCGATAGCGTGTGACGCATCACTCCTGCCCACATTCCTAACTTCGGGGACAGTGATGCACACATGAGCCACGCTAAGTTGCCACACAGCCCTCCACGGGCAGCCCACGTGTGCTGGCTCGCTGTCACTAATCCTTGTCGTTTGCTGCTGCAAAAGGAACACGGTGGCTCTCGGGGCAAGGGGTGGGTGTCAGTGTGCAGTGACTCACAGTGTGAGCCCCTGCCCGCCCCTTCCCGGTGTGCAAACAGTTGGGACCGAACAAGGAATGGATGTTAAATGATCGACTTAAGTTAATTAGGACTTCATTAATCGCGGGTTTTTCTCTGGGTGGCCTGGGAGATTTTCTTTAGTGTGGCATAGCTCTGTCTACAATTGACTCGTCACACTTGAGGGCAGATGATACTTAGCCCTGTCCTAGGTATTAAATTACTGCTCTGCAGCTTGTTTGTTTAATGTGTTCCCCGGTTATTTGGCCCAAACCCACAATCTGATCGTTTATTTGCATGTCGGCCAGGGCAAGCTCCACCTCAGAGTCAGCTGTGCAACACAACTGTCTGGGTAGAGCTGGGACAAAGCTGAGAAACATAAAGTAAATTGGAACCCAGAGATATTTATCTTGTCACCACTGTTTAAAGTAAGCAAACTGAGCAAACAGTGAGCTGAAATAACTGTGTATAGAAACCACTTGAAAATAGCCTGAGGTGCTCTGTTAAGGCAGGAGACCACCTTACAAATGAGACCTTTTATGCATATCCCATTGTAATATCATAACTCAATGGTTTGCTTGCCTTAAGCAAACCAGCATTTGGGACTTCTCTTACAGGCTGTTTGTCCTTGCTGTGCATGGCTTGATTCACCACTGCTTTGCTTTTTGTGGAGTCATTTAAGCCTGGGCTGAGTTATGCGATCCCTCCTCTCTGGGAGAGTGTTGTACAATTATAAATACTCAACAGGAGGCAGGACAGCTTAAAAATCAATTTTTGGCTCATGACACCAGCTCTCAAACTGAGATACACAGCATCGAGGAATTTTTTCCTCCAGCTGAGCAGGACTCAACTTTCCAACTAAAGCTGGTGTTTTTCATCATTTGTAGAAACCAGCCCATGACAAGTGGAAAGGCAAATACAGGAAATAATTTCCTGACATTGCTCTCCTGGTAGTTTTATGTATAACTGTTGGAGCTGTAGCAAGACTGAGCTGTGGCTTGGGAGGGAAGAGCAGGCCATCTGTGCTGTGGTGAACAGGAGAGGAGGCCTCTGCATGGCACTCAAATGAGTCTGTGCCAATAAAAAGGCTGCCAAAATGCAAAGGCTTTGCTCTTGGTCCTACAAGCAAATCACCTCTAGTGCTCTGTGTGATTGCAGAAACACATCTCAGCTGGTTTTTGCTATACAAACTCATGTATTAAAGTAGAAGGGAAGTAAAGGAATTGGTTACATCCAGGCAAATAAGTCAGGCATAAACAGCCCTTCAAAGTACAGAAGCAGCATGCACAGAGATGTGGTAAATAGGTGCAGGTTCCTTCTCCTGTCCCCTGTGCTTGCTGCGACTGCAGGCTCTGGGGATCTACACTGCACACACTGCACACTGCCTTACACTCCCTCAGGCATCAAGGAAATCAATTCCAAGCTTTGTTCACAGACATTTTCCAAATCTTCCCTATTTTAAGCTTTGCTCCTGCCCTCTGAGGCCCTCAGTGGGAGCTGAAAGGAAAACTTTTCAGGTTGTGGTTATTCCTGAATATAGCCTTTAGAGCAGTTTAGATGCTTGAGAGAAAGGGGTTAATCTGTTCCCAGCTGGGAGCAGTCTGCAGGCATGGATTTGCAAGGCAGTAGGGGCTGTACCAGATGTGAGGGCAGTGATTAACTCACTGCCTGGATCACTGAGGAGCTGTGTGTAATTGGCACCTTATTTTAGCGGCTTTTAGGATCAGGTCTATAATTAAGAGTTTAAATTAAATTCACCCTGATTTGAAAGGGAGAAGCTGAGAAAACAGGGATTTTCTGGGACCATAGTGGTCTTGGCTTTATCCTTTCTTGAAGGGCAGGGAAGAAAAGCTTTAGGAAACCAGACATTTCTGTCACAGAGTTACTCTGATTTTGGTAGAGTCAAACAGAAGCTTTCCCTACTCAAGACAGTGTGAATTCTCATGAGCACTTATTTTAAAAAGGAATGATTCATAGATATTTATTCCTATTTAAAAATGAATTGTTTTCTGGGGGATTTAAATCTTCCTTGACAGTGTTTGTAACTTGACATGCCACAAAGCAGGGCTGTCACGTAGCAGTTGGAGGATAATACTGAGGAGAAACTGGCTATTCTCGTTGGGCTGTCTGGATGGGAAGGAGCAGCAGACAGTGAGCAAACAGAGCCACGTGAAGCACTGCTAGAAGCAACCTCAAGAGGTCACCTCTGTTGCTAGGCAGGATCCGCTAACACAAGCAAGGAAAGGGAAATTAACCTCGGAAAATAATTTCAGCTTTAATAATTCAGGCTGGTGCTGACACTTAGGAATGGATTTGATCTTCAGATGCAGATTTTTATAGTGAATGTAACCTCCCCCCTTTACTTTTCTTTCTCATCCCAGTTTGCTTTGAGTGGGGAATGATTCTCAGCCCAAGCTCATGATTGATTTTGCCTGGAGTTGACATCTGTGCTGGTGGCCCCCGTTGTGATCCCACCAGTGGAACTAAACCACCCAGAACATTTGGGCTAGGAGACCTTGTGTGGACAGCCCTCTCGGGGGGGACGGCACTTTTTAATTAACTGGCAGAAATTGTCAGTGGGGAATGATTGCCAGTTCCATCTGAGGGGAGCAATCCCAGCTGCAGGCTGTAATTCCTGTTACCTGTACAGTGGAAAAATATCCAGCATTAGCCCTTTTTTCCTCTCAGAGGAGCTAAAAATATGCACTTTGAAAACAGAGTGATACTGGTTTGGAATGGGAGAGGGAACAACCAGAGATATCTGGGACCACACCAGCGTGTGGAGGGCACGCTGACAAAATTTCCAAAGTGTTTTCAGGGACAGTGGTTCACAGGGAGTGTTGGGTTCTGAAAATCGTTGCCATCTGTCCCACAACTAATTATCTGAGTGCATTAGTCATTGCTGGCTTTGGCAGAGCTTTTAATTTGATTTCCAATGAGAGACTGCAATCTTCACTCCCATCTCACCTGCTTGTGGCACACTGGCCAAGAAAAGGCCCATAAGGACAACATGGCACTTGTCCAGGCAAGGGAGAGGAAGAATATCAAGAGGCATTTTGCGGGGAAGAAGGTGAGCTCTCTGTTCACATTAGCCTTGGGCTGTTTGGCTTACTTTTGGTTTTATTTTTTTTATTCTGTACAGTGAGAACCTCCTGGGATCAAGTTAAAATGTGAAAATATGGACTTTCTTGGAAAAAAGTGCAAAACACTTCCAGCTTCTTGAGTTATAGGGTCCTGATATCAAACCAAGGTGGCTTGCATTGGGGTAATGAGGTGGATCCTACACTGCCAGCTCAAACCTTCCTGTTACAGAGCAGGACTGGTGACTGCCCGCCAGGAAAACATGAGGCTGCCAACTTGAGCCAGCTCAAGAGCTGCAGCAAGGCCTGCTGAGCTGTCTCACCAGCCAGGCAGCTGGGCAGTGGGGCTTGGTAACCTCCTCACTCGTGCTGGTGAAAATCAACTCAATTCCAGACTCACCATCCAGCAAGAAAACAAATGTCAGCTTGGAGCAACAGCAGCAGCAATGTCTGAGGGAGAGGGCTTGGAGGCTGGGAGCATCTGATCATAAATCTTGGGAAACCCTAAAAAAGTCTTGCAGATATGAATGTGGTGGCTCTCATTCCCACTTTCAGTAGATGTTTACCCAAATGCCATCAACTGCTTTTTGCAAAGGGATTAAAGGGTGCAGGAGTCACTGAGGTATCTCTTACCTAGACCTGGGTTTAACCATTTCAAGTGTAATTGCAATTTCCACCATAGAGTAAACTGCTCTTGGTTACCTGGTTACTTTTTTGTGCTTCCACTCTTCTGAAGGATCTGCAGGTCCTCCAAATGATGTGAAATCTACTGGCATATTTAATCAGTGTTGATCCCCTGAAGAAAGCACTGGGAAACAGCATTTAGAGACAAGAGCTGAGCATACTGCATTTGCCAGCCATATGCTGGGATATTTTCTTTCATACTGGGCTCCACCAGTAGCTTGTATTTACAGGCGTAGAATTGGAAACAACACAGATTGGGAGTAAACAGCATTCAAAAATCATGTTGAGATTTAGCATCTTTTATTTCAGAGAAGGAAGCACAAGGAAGGAAAAACCAGAAAACGAGGTAAGGGCAGATCACATCAGAGGCTGTTGGGTGAGCCACAGTTCTCACTGGCGTCCCAGCAAAGAGGAGTTAAAAGGAGGACAATTTTTAGATATTTATAGTAAAGATGAAATTATGATGGCTATAAGAAGGAAACACTCCATGGAACTGGCTGGTTGTGAAATCCTGCCGTCAAGTGACTTTTGATGAATAATATAGGCCAGGGTTATGACAGATTTGCATTGCTTCCACATGCACACAGGAGAGAAAGAATGGACCAAGCTGCCTCATCTCTTCAGCAGGTCACAGGACTGCTTCTGTTCTGATGAACCTCTCACTGCTCCACACTGGTTCCTCACCTCCTCTTGGCCTATGAAACTTGCTCTGCCCCAGACTGGAAGGCAGCCGTACTGGGGCCAGGGAGGACTGTGGACATTCCAGGACCTATAAGTCACTGCAGGGATGAGGCAGCCAGGACACTGCTTACAGCGAACCAGAAAAGCAGCTGTTTTGAAGGACCCTCTTAAAACCTGAATTCTTTGGTGTTACACAAGTTGTGCAGAAATGCACAGCTCTTGATCCTAGGCTTTTTGAAAAGGAGGCCCATCAACTCACTCCAAAATGTGCTCCCTGCTGCCTTGCCTGCGTCTCTCTCCCAGCATGTAGCACCTGCAGAAAGGCCCCTCATCCTTCTCCTACACTTTACCTTACCAGCTGCTGTGAACTGGGGACTTTCTCTACATACAGTCCCTGCTTACTGACCAACTAGCTCTGCTCCAAAGGCCAGATGTTGGTGAATCTCCATGGGACTGACAGGAGGCAGCACGCAGAGGGAAGCCCAAGCTGCTTTGGGTCAATGTTTTATTAATTTAGATTCTGCTCTTTAAGATACTTTGCTGCCATAGCTGAGAGTGGTGGGTATGGCAATATTTCATAGGGCTTCCATGGCTTTGTAGCCAGGAGAGACAAGAGGGTGTAGCAAGCAGTTGCCACATGTATTTGCCATTCTAAACCAAGAAGGACATTTTAGCCTGGCTTTCCAAGGAAACAAAGCTTATGCTTTCACACTGCTTTTCCATCTGTTTCCCCTTTGATTGTTCCTCAGCAAATCTGGAGCCCACTGGCCAGTGTCAGCCAAATTTGACCATGGAACAGTGTGCACTTCCCTCTGAGGACAGACAGGTAGCTTGATGCAGGACAAGGCAGGGATAACCCAGCTCTTTAATTGGGAAAGGCTGGAGCCAACTGGACTGGAGTGCCAGCTTGGCCTGTCAGCCCACGCTTGGCTCTGGGTCCACCACAGCTTGTGCCCAAGCATGGAGGCTGGGTAAGACCTTGGCTACCTCGGCTAGTAACTGTGCCTGGTGGGGAGAGTTTCCTCCCTAACCATTGTGCTAATCAGCTTAACCTTGTAAGATGGTGTCTGATAAATTTGGGCTCTCTAAGAAAATGTCTTATAGCTATTTTGTGTTTGACAAAGTATCCTGATAGGAGATGATATATTATTAAACCCCTAATTTTCTCAAGAACTTGCATTTTGACCTGACAATATTTTGAGGAAACCCTTTGAGGGATGTCTCTTTGCAGAGCAATCACAATTGTTACTATAAACACGTGCCCCTATCAGTCCCTCTGTCTGTCCTCGCACCATCAGATAAGCAGGCTTAGCCTTCACATGTCCCTAGGGATTACTTTATATCTGTGCACAGCAGTGACTGGGATAAAGTGATCTTTTCTGCAAATACAGTTTAGCCTTTAGGAAGTTACTGCTTACTCATGTGTTAACCTCAGCTCTGAGCAGGTGACCAAAGACAGGCAGACTGCAGCTTGCCTGTGCTAGTGAGCTATAAATAAAGAGGAGCCTGCAGCTACAGCTGCCTGTGCTCTGCTGCAGGTAAATATTTGTCCATGGAAGCTTGGTGAGGGCAGCTTGCATTTGAATGGCTGACCACAAATCCCCACGGGAAACTGCAATGAAAATGATTTGGTGGCATCAGATGCCACAGAGGATTAAGACTTGCAGGGAAAAAAAACAGTCCAGTTCATTATCTCGATGACATGTTTTTGACACAGAAAAACAGTATTTGATACCAGAGACTCAGATAATGAAGAGTCAGAAGCCAGCTCAGGAGATCACTGATGTCTATCTCCTAGGCTAAGGCAGGAGCAAGTACTTCAGGATCATCCTAAGCATATTTTAAATACCTCAACTGGCAAAGATTCCACAGTCTTCCTAGTCAAACATAAAATTTGTGATATATTTTCTTTCTAACAGGTATTCCATTCTCATTCTCTCAGCTGCATCCTCCCTGAAGCATATCCAGCCTCTGACTTTGATTACAACTGTCCAAGTTTTCAGGAACTGCTTTCCTACATCCCAGTGATTTTCCCGGATTGTAAATCTGACAGCATCAATCATTTTGAATATCCTACTTTCCCAATACATTCAGGATGGGGATCACTCCTGATTCCAGCTTTTTACAGATTTCTGACATCCTAATGAAAAGCTATGGAGCAGAGAGGGTATGGTGCAGGACAGTTTGAGAGAACTGCACTTCCAGACTCCTAGCAACACCCCTGGAGTTTTGTGTAGCCACAGCAGGTCAGCTGATCTACTCTTCATCCCTATGTGTCTCTGCTCCTTTGTGTTCCTGTGTGTGGTGATGAAAACCAGAGCAGAGGGTGTGCAGAGCCACAGCTGGAGTAGAAGCATCAGAGCCCATCCAAGAGGCCACTCAACACAACAGTCTGTTGAGGCATATTGGACAGAGAGTGGAGGCCACTTGGGTGAGACACTGCAAAAGCAGAGAGGGCAGAGAACAGAGGAGGGGAAAAGGGGTCACCACACCACCCCAGAACCATCATCACCCCCTGCCACTGTTTTGCAAAACTCCTCTGTCAGCAATACCAACACCAAATTTCTTACCTTTGCCCCTTAAAGGCCTTTTGTGACCTCTTTTCATGCAGTTCAAGTGTCTCCATTTAGCAAAGCACAACAGTCTCATTGATAAGGTGTTTTTTTCCACACAGCAAGCAAAGGAGCTCTGCTGTTCAAACACCATGACATCGCCTTCAAGGTCATGCTATAAATTCCTTCCTAAAATGATTTGTCACAAGCTCTGTGGAAAAGGCAGTGAGAATTAGACTGATGGCATGCACTAAAGACACTGCCAAGCACTGATCTGCTCTGATCCTCTCCTTTGAGCATGGCTGACCTGTGAGGAGCATCTCTGTTGTGCTATATCTCATGTTGGGCTGGGTTGCTTGGTACGTGGGCCACCCTTCTCTTTTATCTTTGCCCAATGGGCACTCCAGTACAAAACTGGAGCCCTGAGCTGAGACACAGTTAATAAGCAAGTTGGTTACAGCAAAATGGAGAATAAGTATCAGTCCTTTTAATGTCAGAACAGTCTTGAAGCTTTGTTAATACAATTTCACTGTTATTATTTATGAAACAATCCTGTTTAACCAAGATGACCAGACTTTTCCCATCTCTAATTTTAATGTGGTTTTATAAAATGGATACATTTGGCATGTCATCTGGAAACATTAACCAGGGAGGTTAAGGGGTGAGGCTCTTGGGTTTAAAGCATCCATTTAGTAGATAGATAAATGAATTGACTAAGTGCTACCCCATTTGTCATAGGGCTATTATACCTGGGTTTTTTTCTGGGCTGGTTATAAGCTATTGGTTAATGGGGTAGAATTAGATTTTTACAGAACTCTGTGCTGATAATTTTCTTGGAAAACATTTTGAAGAGCCTGCCTGTGCAGAATATAAGATGTGATGTTCCACTGCTGTCTGATTGATTGGTCCTCAAACAGCAGGACTGCAGCTGCAAGTGGTAGCCTGTGGCTCCTCCATTAGAGTTTCTGCACTAGCATAGGAGAGCTGTAATAAAAGGAAATGACATGTTAATGTGGAAATAGGTTCAAAGCCCTCAGATCTGAGCTTCATGGGACATTAACGAAATTTAACATTTGATCTAGAGCAGGGCTACTTGGCCTGGGGAGCCTCAGGTCCAAAGTCATCACATCTTAAGATTCTGTGTGCAGACTGTTTAGCTTGGGCTCATCTGTCCTCATGAGATTAATCCAAATAAAGAATAATACCAAGGTAACTTCCTCACAACAGGATGCCAGAGCAATGGAAAGTCATCTCAAACAATATAAATACTAGGTAATGTAAAACCTGGCTGGATAAAACACTGTCTATTATATATAACAAAAGTTATCATGCACCAGTGGGAGTAGAAGCAGAGGCAGATTTCCCATTTTCCCTGTATTTTCCATGAATATTTTCCTCTGAAAAGCTCCCCACCTTTCCCATATTCTGACATCTCAGTCAGGCTGAGGAAGGTACAAAGGGAAAGCTCTGGAACGTTCCAGGGTTATGCAGTATTTAATCTCCAGGACACCCTTATCTGAAGTTAGTTGAGACACTTCAGACAGAAATAGGTCCCATCCTAACAGAGAGTAAAGGGAACAGAGGATATTTTCTAGTGGATAATTGACAGGATTCCACAAAATCACCACCAAGGCATTACAGACAAGCTTTTTTTTTTTCACCCTAGCAGTGAGGCTGAAGGATGGATAAAACATAGAAGGGCTCTGCATGAGGTGAGGGGCAATTCCATACACACTTAGTGGGGTTTATTTGCCCCAACAAGAGGTCTAGAAGAGGGTGGTGTTATTTCTTCAGTACATATCTTCTTTGATGCTCTCTTTTTTTTATCAAGCAACAATGATCTTCTCTTTCCACAAGCAACAATGACCTTTTCTTTTCACAGTATATCCTTGACCGTACATATGTTCATTCCCAAGCTCTTATATCATGCTGTTTTGCTCTTTCCTCCTCCCTTGTTATACTTTCCTTAGCAAACAGAATTTCATAACGCTCTGTGTGGCTGGGAGGAACTCCCTCAGCACAACCCCAGATCTCACTTGCTGTTCTCTGTTAAAATCCTACTCAGGAAGCCCAAATGCCTGAACAAAAGCTGGCAGTGTGTAGGCTGACGTGCTGCTCTCATGCTCACTTTTAGCCCTCAGCCATGCTGTGCTCAGGTTTTTTCTCTGCCTTGAAGACTGTTTGGGAGCATCTTGAGAATTTTGCTCTGGGTCTGTGTCTCAGCCAGCTGAGAGGATTGGGTACTCTGGTACCCCTGTGTTTTATGAACAAAATGTTAATATCGTGAATAGTGAGCTGCTTTAGGACCACAGCTTGACAAGTTCAGTCATGCAGAACTGAAAGTGGGCTTGCAGTTGAGGTCCAAAATAGCCTGTGAATGCCTGACCAGGGAGGCTGGGATGACAGGCACCCAGCTTCCTAGCAGGTGCTCATTTCTTTCACATGGAGCTACTGTTGGAGGTCAGGGCCTCTTTATTGGGACATGATGTGACTGCATCGTTGCTGTTACAGTACAAACAAAGAACAGAGTCATCCCAGTGACACTGAGAATGGGCCTTTTAGTGAGGTGAATAAATAGCAGACTCTCTCACTGGAAACCTGTAATGGTGTCAGTACAGAGCAGGGGATAAGAAGAAAGAGGTGCCCCCAGCTATCAGATATATTGTCTCTCTCTAGATTTTGTCTCAGAAAGCCCCCACCACTTTTGGGGGAGTGAGTCTTGAAAAATGCAGGTGTTCAGTTTTGAAACTGATGCCCCTCAAGTCATGGAAATGTTGGCTGAAAGTCCCCTCTGCAAATGTCTCCTCGTGCAAAAAGTCCAAGCCTGGCTCTCTCCAGCAAACCTTGGATACCACCCCTTGTATTGTCCAATGCTCCTCAAAATATCTGCTGATTATGTCTCTCTGTTGGGTGGTTGTGGCTGCCTCCAGCTCACCTCTCAGACACCTCTTCCCAGCCAAAGCAAGCTTGTCTCTGAGGGGGTACGTCCTGCAGGCCCCTGAACACACTGCAACCCCACTGGGCACTGACAGCTTCCCCATATCCCCCTCGCCCTGGGAAGGGGAGCCAAGGCCAGACACAGCAACCCCGGTACAGCCTCCTCACCACTGAGCAGTCTGGAATAAGGTACTTCCCTCAGAGCTGTCTGTCTTCCTCCTCTCCAGCACACAGACAGGCTTTCTGAGGGAGGAATTGCTGTCAAAGGCACTCATGGGTTCTTTTCACCCCTGAAGTTGTCCAGTTGCTTTTTGAACCTCTATAAAGGTTTGAATCTAAAATCTCCTCCAGCAAAAAGTTTTACAGATTTCTTGCACAGCGTATGAAGAACCAATTCCCTCTGCTTGTGGAGAGCTTGCTAATTGCTAGTTTCATTTCTTGTTCTCATACAAGAAAGCACAATGAACCATTTATCATCTCCCTGCCCTTCCTTATTTTATAGATCTCTGTAGAAGTGATAACAAAAGAGGACAAAAATACATGAGTAAGACAAATGCTATATTCTGATTATCTCTCCCTTTATTTCCTGAAACATGTGAGTCCTCATACTTCATTTGAGCACCACCTTTGAGATTCTCTCCCATGGTTTCCTTCTCCTTTGTCTTAATTGCACTCCACTAGTAAACAGCAGCTAGGAGTAACTGAGGCCATAAACAACCATTTTCCTGCTCATTTACCTGTGCTGTTCTGGCAATTGCTTAATGTGACTTACTGACACAGTTTAGACCACAATGTTGACGAGTTTAATTCCTTGCCTTTGGAGGACAGGCTAATACAATTTTCGTCTGCATTCCTCCAGGCCATAGAGGCAAGAACAGCTACAGGCAGAGGTGTTCTCAAGACCCCCAGCTGCATTATCGCCTGAATTTCATTAGGGTTCTGAATAGTGCTGCTGATGAAGTTGACTGGGAGAAAAAGCAACTTAATCTGTTAAAGAGCTGCAAAATAGAGCTGTAATTCTTTCTGAAAGATTGTTTTAGCTTCTTGCTCTGCTAATCTGGTGCTTGTGTTTATGAGGACAGTCAGTATGCATCCTCAAGCAACAATGATAATGTCTGCTCAACATATGCTGTTTAAATGATTTAGAAGTCACTTGCAGGCAGTTTGACATTCAGCAAAGAACAAGGCCTGAAGGGGAGGAGATAGCCTGCAGGTTAGGAACAACGAGCTGAACCCTACAAAAACTAATCCCAGTCTCCAGAAGAGCTTTGCTAGAGCAAGGGATTCAAGCAAGGGCTGAGGGAGGGGTACGCTTCTAAGCTGCCCCTCTGAATCTGACACAGGCAAGAAGCCTCCAAGTCCTCAAAATGTTCTGTTTATCCAAGGCTTGATAGAAAACAAGCTGGCCATTTCCACGGAGTGAGAAAACTGACGTGGAGTATAGATGGTGATGTCCTGCTAATACCAAAACAAGGGGCTCCCACTCTTCACTGTTGACTCAGTTATCCTTAGTCTATCACCAAGGGAGGACAGTGTTTGTCCTGTGAGCAGGAGATGATGATGTAGGAAGAACAAACAGCCTCTCTATGGGAATGGGAATTATCATGAGGGCTGACAGTAACCCTTGCCAGGGACTTTCCCCATGCTTATTAACCTTCAAGTGCAAACTGAGCTGCCTGTTTTGGGGCCATGAAGTTAAAGGTGGTCTCTGTTTAAGGCACAGGTGTGCTGATAGGGAGGCTCTGATAGTCCAGACTGTGAGGTTCTGGTTGCTGCAGAGCCACCCCATATGGAGGAAATTTCCTAGGGCTGCGTGCAGAGGTGGACATGACCCTATAACAGGGAAAGAGACTGGAGGAGACACGAGGCAGCAGCCAGAATCCTTGATACAATCCTTTGGATTGACTGAGTGCAAGTTGCTGTTTGGGTTGATACCTTTCCCTGGTCTTAAAATTAAAACCAAAACACGTTTTATGGGGAAAAGGGGTTTTTACCTCGGTATTTATTTCGGGATTCTAAGGTACAGCACTTCGTCCAGGTGGAATGCATGTACCTGAAAATGCATGCACCCCAGGATTCTGAAATAAATACCGAGGTAAAAACCCCTTTTCCCCATAAAACGTGTTTTGGTTTTAATTTTAAGACCAGGGAAAGGCATCAGGGTGATGCTTGGCCTACGGTCTAGAAAGCTGAGTTTCTTATGCAATAGATCGTAACGCGTAAGGGGAGCTGGATCTTGTCTTTACTCCTCAATGCCTCGGTGGAGGCTCTTCTAAAATTATTGAACGGCACCACCTTGTGGGTGCTCGGAGTGAGGAGACTTTTCCATCTTTATTCCGTGTGTGGACTCTGCAGGAGTACATTTGAATAGCGAGGCATGCAAAGGGTGATTCATTCTCATGCTGCTTCTCAAAGACCGGGCACTCATCAAGAAGTGCTTTTCTGCTTGTTTTCTGCCAGCTGACAGAAACAGATTTTAGTGCTTAGCGGTTGATTTTCAGAGCTTAACTGATTTTGCCTTTGCTAGAGGCCTTATTGGAAAACTGTAAGCAGATAAAATAATTGACACTTTCCAATTATAGAGGAATTGCAGAGGAAAAACACTAGAATATACATTAAAGGTCATCTGCCCAGTACGCCGTATATTACCTTTTTCCAAGGTGTGAAATCCATGTGTCAGCTGGTCCATGCACCACACAATTCCCTAAACTGAAAGTAAGGTGCAGTGGGAGAATTTACCATATGTACTCTTGAGTAATGCCTTTAGGGATTACCCTGGCAATGACAGCACATATCCCTAACTGCAATTTCTGGGAAGCATCAGACATATGTTCCTGAATAGAACAGCCTGTGTACAACGACTCCAAGAATTGCCAGAAAGCATTGGCTGCATGGTGTGTATTTTATACAGCATTAGGATTCATGTTATCATGGGCATGCAGGAACCCAGGATGCTAAATAGCAGCTATGAGTCAGTGTGACTGTGCATGGGGTACCAGGTTTTTTTGATCAAGTGGGATTATAATATATAAATCCAAGAAGCTCCTTGAAATCTACCCAGAGAAGATTTTGCATAGGGAATAGGATGATGTCCTAAAAAATAGGAGCCTAAACTACACCAAGAAAATGGAACAGAATCTTAAGCAGAATATAGACAGGTGAGCAGACACATTCATACACTTCTATTGTCCATGGTGAAGAAATTCAATAAAAACATAAATAAATTCAATGGTTAAACTGCCAATTAAATTTTTCAAGCCTGCTTCTCAAACCGGGTTAGAATTTTGGAAAGAGCATTTTCATTTTACAGTGTTGACCCCCCAGCCGTGTGCCCACCCAGTTAATTTCTAGGCAGTTACAAGGGCTGGATGCAAGGCTGTGCCAGAGATGTGCTGAGACACCATGGGCAGAACAACGTGGTCAAAGCAATGTGGTCCACAAAGTGAGGAGAGTGCCAAGAAAAGGGATGAGGAAACTTGCCAGGGGATTAGAGAGATTTCTGAGAGCAGGAATTAGGACAGGAGTGGGAAGGCACCAGGCCAGTCAAAGCAAGGCTCTGCAAGGGGCAGTTTACTGTGTGTTCCCGATATCCCCAGGCATCCACCAGGATAACACCATCTTAGGTGTTGCATGAGCACAGAGCGAATGACAGTCCTGTCCCCAGAGCACCTACAGCCTGACAATAGATTGAGATGTGCTGAGAGGAAAGCATGTGCTGTGAGAGCAGGTGGGTGATGTGAGAGGCAGCAATGCCAGCTTGTTCCAGCCATGACAGTGAAATAAAGTTTAAAGCAGGGATCTGGAAGAGGAGAATGAGCCACTGTTAGGGACAGTGATGAGGATTTCCTCTTCACTGCCCCAAACATGCCTGTGTGAGGGAAAAGATGAAGATGCTTACTTGGAAATTCAGAAAACTGATGACAGCAGTGACCTCCTGGATAAATCAGAGACTGCTATCAATATCCAGTTGTTGAAGAGCAATGGTAAGAAGGAAGGGAATTTACAGGCTGAGAAAGCAGTGTGTTTGCAAAAGGGATTAAAGGAAGTGAGGGAGCCCCTCTAGTGGAAGAATCCAAGAAAGGCAATCCACAGTCATTAGCTGGGAAAATGATCCTAATCCAGGATAGTCACAAACGTGAATCAAGATTGTCCCAAAATGCACAGTGTGGCATCATTTCTATTATGTAAGGCAAAACCCCCTCAAAACCAAAGAAAACATCCAACAGTTTCTGCCAAGCTGATTACAAGAAAGGTTTTTCCTGACTAGATACCTGGTAAAGAAGCCAAGCCTGAGCATGTGAGCAGAACACACCAGTCGTGCACACAAATTTTAAATCATGTAGAAACAGAAGGATATTTCATAGTCCTTCAGCCTTGACTCCAAAACTCCCTGTTCATTCACCAGATGCTAGGGAAGGTCACAGAGACAATAAAACGCCCAAATTAAATATTGGTCCCACCTCTTTTGAGAATCTGAGGCAGCCAGAAAGACTTGCAGTGTGTCAAAAACCGTAATACAATGGAAAGGGAAGAAACAATGGCTGCCTCTATTATTTGGGAAAATCACTAACTTTGTGTCCACCTCAGTTTCCGATTTGTAAAGTAGGGTGAAGAGTAGTTCTTTGATCTTATAAAAAGCCACATGTTAAAAATCATGAAGGCTCTGAAATGCCAACATACTAAAGAGAGGGAACCAGATTTGTGTCTGGGCCTGATGTATAGTGGCACCAACTTTTTACAGCTTGCAGATTCTGTTTTAGCACTGAGCTGCCAAACAGGGCGGGAGACCAGCGGGGCTGTGTTGGGAGAGGACAGCTCCAGCTGCAGAGCAGGCTCACTTATGACAGACACCTTCTGCTCCAGGAGCCGTGGCTGTCAGGAGGACAATGCCTCTGCCTGATGAAGGGGATGAGGAAGATAATGTCCATTAGACACCTGTAATAATTTAACACTTCGATTTTATCATGCAGCAACACATTCAATATTTCCACCTATTTATGTAGTGTTTGAGGGCTGTATTTGACAGGCTTTAATGTAAACATGGTATTGCTGGCAGACCAACAGCTTTTTTTTTGGCATTGCTTTTACAGAGTCTTTACATAGAGTGAGTTGATGTGTGACTCATGTAAATTCAGATTTTTTTTACTTTGAGCAGATGTGGTCCCTCAATGTGAGCCCGAGAACATTTGGGGTGTTCCTGGGATTTATTTACAAATCTCCAAGCCAGCAGTTTCAAATCTGGGTTAAAGTTAGATGCCTGTTTCCATGACAGATGGTCTCTATTTAAGAAGGAGTGAGTCTTGACAACTGGGGCTGGATGGGAGACTGAATTTGTGTTTCATAAAGATGATTCTATTTTCAGGGTATTTTCAGATCCCAGATAAAGATTTAGATCTCCAAATTCAAATATCATTTAGGGAACAGCATTTCATCTTGCCAGCATCACGGCTCTTGCTGATCCCTAGCTGCTGCCAGTATTTATCCAGGCTGCTGGAAGAACGAGGAGTCCTGGCTGTGTTGTCACCTGCCTGACAGAGCTGTGGGGTGTCAGGAGCAAAGGCTGGCTGGGAACCTTTTTCAGAGGGTTGTGCAGTTCCCAAGTGCCCTGGTGTTCAGGGAACAAGCCTGAGCCCACGGACTGTCCCTGTGACTTGGCATGGCAGGATTGTGGTAGGGGGTCCCTGGGCTCCACAGCAGCCCTAGAGGTGAAAGGACAAGAGAGAGGTTGCCATAGAAACCCTGATTGTTCTTTAGCCCTGACAGGATCAGATCTCAGCAGAGGTTTTCCTGAAGCAGCTCAGAGGAGAACCATTTCCATAAAAATGTTCTAGTCCTTCCACTGAAGACTCCAGTAGTGTTGAACAAGCAGTGCCTGCTGCTGATCCAGCCTTCAGGAGATGAGGTGTGTGCACAGCACAGTGCCACCTTCCCCTCCTGAAGCAAAAGCTCTGACATGGGGGAGGAGTCCCCACTCTTGTCACACAGGGTGGTTGCTGAAGTGTGTGAAATCACATGAGATGTCTGACATCGGTGCAAAGTCAAGAGCTCCAGGTTATTTTCCTGGCCTGCAGCTACTTTTGTAGAAAGGTAAGGAGCTTCATTAGGTCCTTCTAGCAGCTCTGTGCAGGTGTCTCATGTTTTAATCCCATCTCAAATGGTACAAGATGTTGCATTTAAGGGCAGCAGCCCCCTGTGAATTGTCCATCATTGTCAACATTGCTGCCAGGCAAAGCAAAGGGAGGGCACCTCCTGCATCTGCTGAGGTTTCACCATGATCCTTGTGAGGGAAAGCAGCATCCCTCCAGTCTAACTCCTGGCCCCCAGTGCCTGGATTTTTCATTCACTGACCACATCTTGGTGCAGAAAGGCAAAGCCTGAGACAAGGAGGAAGAGGGGAGAAACCACACTCAGTGTGCTACACACAAGACAACTGCAGCACGTGCTGCTGAGCAGAGGGGAGCTTGTGGTCCCAGAGCATGGATATGGGCCATGGCCCTTCATTAGCCTGCATTATTATCAGGGTGGCACCCAGAGGAATTTTGTTGCCAGTGGTGTGACTCTTCTTCAAATTATCTCATGTGCCATTAAGAAGAAGGCCACACTGATTTTTTGCTTGATTTCAGTACCTTGCTGTTGACGTCTTGAAGGAGTGCTTGCAAAGGCAATCTGACATGTGTCACCCAGAAAGCTGACTGTAAACATGAGTTTGTGCAGATTTCATGTTATGGAGGGAAAGAGCTTCTCCTTCTTAAGTTTTCACCTAAAGAAAACAAAAACAATAAAACAAAAACAAAACTACCCAAAAGAAAACCAGCACAAAACTGCACATATATTAAAAATTTAAGCTATCCTTCTAAATTTCAGCGACCTAAAAGTTCAGCTGATTTCTTTCTGCCTTTCACTTTTGTAACTTTGTAGTAAAAGTTCCTTCCTCATCACCAGTTACCAACTTTATCAAAAGGGGACAGTTTTGCTCATGATGGGCAGAAGACTCTTTTAAAACAAAATTTAAATCCCACAGTATGCCAAGGCAATCCAACATCCTTTAGAGTATTACTGATGAATATTTCATTCTCTTTAATAAGTCACAAATAGAATTTATTTTTCTGTACTGAATCAACCAAATATATGAGCCAGAGGCTTCAGTCAGCAAAAGGGTGACTTTGTGAAGATCTTTAAATTCTCCTTTGGTGTTCAATTCAGCAGCTGTTGTCTGGGATGTCATTAAGGGCTGTTAGGCACTAGCAGCTGTTTCAGGGTTTCTGGTATTGATAGTATTTGTATGGTCACAGCTCAGAGGTGCCCAGGATGGTATTTCCCTGGGTGCTGATGAAGGAGCACTGAGGTAGTCCTCCCACAGGAAGCTCACACTCCAAACAAACACTGTACCTCAATGGACTTAATGGAAATCTAAAAGTGCTCAAAGCATTTGTGAGGCACCAAAAATGCTTCTCCTTTAAGCAGCCTTATGGGATTTCCTGCTTTCATTTTGCTAGTAATCCATCTGCTCTTGAGTGAATTCTCAGTGGCTGGCTTCTCATATACCTTAAACCTTTTTCATACATAAAGATGGAGGAAAAAGGTGACCCACTGCAGGTTAGCAGGATCTGAACTCCTTATATGTGATAGTCAAAGCAATTTGTCACTGTCTGAGTCATCACAAGTGCTCTGTTCAGGGAATCCACTCTTCCAATACAATTCTTTGAACAAAGCATTAGAGATAATAAAGTCCAGAGGAAACTTACTTGGACAAACACAATTTTCAGGCAGTTCTGAAAAGCTTATTGTTGATCAGACTGTGTGCTTATCCCAGATTAAAAACCCTTTGCAGGTAAAACCACTGGAAATTGTGGAGAACAATCATGAGTGGTTATTTTTGGCTCTGGATGAAGTATTTTGTCTGTGAGACAATAAAATGCAGGGCATAGGAACTGGCAGTCTTGATGACTGAATTAACTTTGAAATCTCTCTGAGTCTCTGAGACCTCAGAGGATACTGCAAAGACTTCCCTGACAAATAATTTTGTACTTACACTGGGGCTGAAGATTGTTTTCAGTGACCTCCAGCAGTTAATTATGGGCTCATAAGTTGTAGATGATGGGGTTTTAGAGAGCTGCTCACAGCCTGGATTTTTCTTTTGTAGTGGATTCAATTAAAATAATTTAAAAAATACATTCATGCCTTTTTTGGACCATGAGTTTTGTCGACAGATGCAATGAAACTGATACATCCTGCAGAGCAGCTCAGTCTCGTGGCACTGACATTTCTCCCACAAAAATACCCAGAAGTTAACTTTATGAGCAATTCTTTTTTGTTTGCAATACTAATACAGCACAAAAGGGACAGAAGGGTTCAGACAAATTTGCCATAATTTTGTTAGGAATGGCATAGTTGTAGTATTTTATTTATTTGCCCATCTACATGGTGGTAGGACCTTGGATTTGCAGTTTTGGTGTGCATATGCACAGAACAAAGACCTTAATTTACAGGAAAAAAAAAATCTTACTTTGGAGACTGTCAAACATTTTGCCTTGCTGATATCGTGTAGCACTGAATTCTGCAGGTTAATTATGGCTTGTGTAAAAAAGCATTGCTTTTTGTCAGTATTGAAAACTAAATGTATTCATGCCTTCCTGAATGCTTTCTCAGCAGTTGACAGCCTTGACATTTACACAGGGGTATGGTGAAACAGGGCACCGACACCCGTAATCATCACGAGGAAGGAAAGCATCCAATGATATAAAACTGTTTCACAGTCTCAGCCATTCCCTGGAAAAACAGCATCTGGCTCAATGTATCTGTAGGCACAGACAGTCTGCAAGGGCTTTTTCTGTTCTTTAAACAGAACTCAGCTGACAGGTTACTTTCTGGAAGAGGCATGGTAATCTGTCTATTTATGTACTGCCTTTGAGAGATGTAACCTCAAATTAGGATAGGAGTTGGGAACTGAAACAAATGGGCTCACAGAAATGTGACACTGGGATTCTTGGTGTGCAGGCTCTGTGTAATCAGGTCTCAAAAGCATTTTCAAAAAATGGAATAAAATGAGCCTTGTTTTTTTTATAGCTGATTAAACTGAGGTGACGTCTCATCCTCCAGACATAAACATACTGCTTGATCTAACCTACATTTGAAGATGTGTATGACGTTCAGTGAGGGTTGGAAACATCATTATCCTTGTTTTGGAGTTAGCCCAGTGTTTACTGAGTGCCTGCCTTTGGAAATGGGCAATCCCTCCCTGGGAGCTGACAGAGAAAAAGCATTTGAATCGTGGTGGTCAGGATTCTGCCCTGACCAGCCTGCAGCACCTGACAGTCCTCAGGCCTTGACAATTCCACTGGCTCTCACACCCTGAAAACAGAGAGCTCAATAAACCAAACAGTTTATTTGAGCACTGGGTCTCATATGAGAGTACTGTTCAGAACACAGGATGGTACTGGTTGTACCTCATTGCTCCACGTTTTCTCCAGTGCTCTGATGAAGTTCACTCCTCAATTCTGCTACCTCCTGTGGGTCCTGCTCCTGACCCCTCTCCTGGCCTGGATCACTCTTTGTCCAAAGCCCAGTCCAACTTGAGACCTCAGCACCCATCCCTCTCACTCAGGCTTGTTCAGACCCCAAACTGAGGGGTTGCTGAGGCTTAGGAGGAAGGTGACTTTTGGAAAGACTCAATATCCCCACATCCCTCATCTGAGAGGAAGGGAGGTTGTACCTCAGAGTCAGGGGCCACAGCTGGAATATCTGACACTCAGGTCACATAGTGACAACCAGACAGCTGTGGCATACCTTTGCAGCTGGCCAGCACCACGCAGTGACCCACATTGGGGTTACGTGTGCCTGGAGAGATGAGAGTGGCTCCAAAAAAGCAATCAGCTTTCACATGGGGTAGAGATAGGCACCTGCCAGGTATTTTATAAATTAAGCTGTCTCTATAAATTATCCTGTGACACTGGAGACACAGAAGATTCTGTGTGAAGATCCATCTTCAGCCTTACACTTCCCTGCTTTCACAGCTGTGGAGATGCTATCACATTTGCAGCAGGCTCTGCTTTGCCATAAGCAGGGCAGCTCATTGTCTGGAATTGCTGTCACCATGCTCGTGTTGCACTGACTGCTCTTGGTGGCCAACACACTTTCATGTTGCTTCTGAAAGGTTTGTTCCCTGTCAACACCCAGCTATGCTGGAAATGTTTCCTACATCAAGGGCTCTGAGTTTTTTAAATCCTGAGTTTAAAAGTGGACAAAGGAAAAGGAGGAGGTACACTCAGATCTGTGCACGCTGTTTTGGGGCTTGTTGCACCAGAGCTCCAGACTAACTGCACCTGGGAAGTGAAGCTCTGGGGGAAACTGGGACACAACAGGCCAAGCCTTTACAGGCTGGATAAACAAGAACCTGTAGGAAAATATTGTATTGCCCTGGCTTCCCCAACGTTTATAAGTGCTCCAGATCTTGATACAATGTTCAGGTGGGCATCTGGGTATAGCAGTATGACACAGGAGCAGGACACATCTAGATTACAGCAGTGCTCAACCAGCAGCATGGACATCACCTGAAAATCCTCCATTTGTCTCTAGATGAGTCCCTCTTACATATATTGCATGTGCCCATTGCACGTGAGGTAGTTACCCTTACTTCCAAAGTTCTGCAGGTAAATAACCATTTGGTGTTTGATTTGTTCCCCATGCAGCACATCAGCTAGTCCCATTACAAGTAATTCAAAGGCTTTCCAAAGTGGTAAATCTCTGCTTATTTTCATTTCCTGCCTCTAGCAATGTAGTAAAAGATTGTCTCATTTGCTGTTTGAATCCTAGAAGCAGAAGTGAAATATTCTGCAATCCAGGACAGGTCAGACTGGATTTTTCCACCATCCCAAAGCCTAGTTTAGTCAGCTGGATGAAACAGAGCTGGTAAGCGTGTAGCAGGACATAAAAGAAATCCTTCATGCTCTCTAAAAGCTTTGAGGTGCAGCAGGGCTCTGCACAAGGGCACAAATCCATCACACAGTGTGTCCCCAGGCTGCACTGCACAGCCTGGCTGGACGTGGAAAGCAGGACACAGCAAGCATTTGCTAGAGCCTCACTGTGGCTGAAGGGTTATCACCCATCACCAACAGATCAGTTTTTCTTTCCCAAGGAAAGGAAAAAGACCAGCAGATAGGATCTTGAAAAACAGCATGCCTCTGAAGAAAGGCATCAGGTTTCTCTAATTATCTTTTTTTGTGCTCAGGAATCTGATACCTGGCAACTGATTTGCTTCTTTGTATGTCCTGGCTGGATCATCTTGTGCCCCTTCTGTACAAAGGGCACACAAGAATTGAAATCAATTTTGCCTGGAAACAGATGCCAATTAAAATCACTAGAGAAGGGCAGAAAGAGAGAAAAAAAAATGTCATTTGAATTGCTGGCACAGGTAGAATGCTGGAGTTGGTCCCAATCTTTCCCAAAGCCATTTGTTCTTCTGTTTCCAAAACAGCTTCTTCCTTAAAGTTTTTCCTGTGCATGAGTGGGTAATAACATGGTGGAAAGAGCTGAGCTGAGCTCAAATGCATCCCATGACTGCTGGAGCTTGTGGCAAAGCTGCTGTTCCCTTAAAAGAGATAGAAGTATTGTTGCCACCAGGCAATGAAATGACAAACATGAAAGCCCCACCTCCAGCCAAACGAGTGATTTATCTTCAGTCACAGTGACTGAAATCTGCTGTTGGTTTTGTCTTTTCCCAGAAGGTGTCTTCACTCACTCTTGTCCCCACAGTTCTCATTGCTCCCCCTGCCTTTGTACAGAGAGACAGGAGGAGGAAGAAATGACAGGGAAACGTTGCTAAGCCTAAGCGCCACTCTCAGCAGCATGCAGCACGCAAAGCCCTTCTGCTTCGGTTTATTCCAGAAACAGGATCTATTGGAACCCTCTATCCCTCAGCGCAGTTTGGCCATTGCTGGTAACAGGCTGCAGCTTCTGTACTGAGTTTGCAGGACTGAGGCCTGCCAGACTTGCTCTGCCTGGACTACTGTGGAGTACCTGCTGCTTTGTTTCAGTTTGGTTTAGCTGTAGGAACACTTTCCTCCTTCTAGCCAGGTGACTATGGCTGATTTGGTTTACTTTCACTAGCACTGAGTGGTAGAACCACAGTTTTATACCAGTGGCTCTTCTGTGCACCACGAGGTGTTCACAACTTCAACTTCATACACTGGAGCTAACAGGTGCCTTTGTGGGCTTGGTCTGACAGCAGAGGTCCTGAGAAGTGGAAGCACAGGGTGCAGTGCAGAGGGGTACAGGCCCAGTGGGATGGTAAGAGATGGGGCACTGGCCTGACTCTGGAGCACTCACAGCTACAAACAACCCACCTACAGAAGCTAAAGAAATGCAGATACAGAGCTGGATGAGAATGGTTTCAGGGGTAGGAAAGAGGACAAAAAAATAATATCTTACATGTATATAATCAGCATCTACAGTAAATTTGGATGTGAAATGGAGTTTCAATCCAATGAAGAAAAAACAAGGTGTACAAGCATGTAACAAAGCATAAAACTGACCCCCAGGAGATATCTGGAGTGAGGAAGAAGAAACCATCACCATCAATCTCACATTCCTCCCAGAGAACAACTCCAAATGCTGATGATTTCCTGTAACATCACCACCAGAATGAAACCATCAGCCTTAGGATCTGGGTGACAACAGGCAGGGGGAACATAACAGCAGGAATAGGGGTAGAAGATAAGAAGGTTGTGCATAAGACCTTCAAATTATTTAGTAGTAGTAGTAGTAGTAGTAGTAGTAGTATTGAAACTTTCTCTGCATAGGGGTATTATTTATTTTTCTGTAATAATTTGACCTGGACTAAAAATGATTTTTTATTAGAGTGCTAAAATTTCAGTTCTACTAACATTCAATTCTTGTCTTTATATATAAGGTATGTTTCCCTTTTGCCCGGAAACACTATTTCAAGCATAACACTGTAAGAAGGTTTCTGAATAGCTCAGAAACATTCGATATTTCTCATAGGTTCAAAATAACCAAATACTTTAGAGCTGAAATCACCATCAAATGTGAAAAATGCATCTGCCCAGGAGAGGTCTAAAGAGGTTCTCAGCCTCAGATGAAAAGGTAAAAGGTGTTTTGCGTAAAATCAGCTTTTGTTTTTCAGTTTTTCCCTTCAAACCTGTTCCTGCTCTCTTGGATGCTCTCTCTGAGTCAAAACTGATTCTATTCCTCTTCTAGACTGAACTTTGTCAAAGAGGAAAGCCACAACAAACACCTTATGAATTAGGAGACATTATTTTTAGCCACAGATCAAAATTCAAAGAAATAAATAGAAACTTCCAAACTCCTCGTCTTCTCCTAGTTCCTCAGTAAAGCTTTCCACATCAATGTCTTCCATTTCCAGTGTTTTACAGATGTATTATGCTTACAATAAAATTCAGAAGCAATGCATTGCCATCAAACAGGCGCCCTTAGCACCAGCTTTTCTAAACTCCTGTGGGGGGAAAAAAAAAGAGGCCAAGGACAAAAGTCACCAGAGCAGACAGACCTGTGCCATTTGGAACCATAAAGAGGTGAGCAAACCCTGTGAGGGACTCTCCTAGTTTTGTGCAGAATTACAGTGTAACCTCTAATTACAAGGTACTATGTAATTAGAGATGTTTTCACATCCTGGACATCCTGGACCTGTGGTGTAGAGGTGATTTGCCATAAGCCTTGTGGCCATTCCTGATTCTGGGGTTTTGGCTTCCCTCGTCATTGGAAATACTTGCAGAACATTTTTCTCTTGACTTCTCTGTGTCTCTGCACCAAGTCAACTCACAGGACTACCTAAAACTAATCTGTACGACTAAGAGCACGGTCCAGATGCTCCTTGAACTCTGACAGGCTGGGTGCAGTGAGCACTTCCCTGGGGAGCCTTATCTTAATGTCTGCAGCAGGTGAGAGTTGCTTAATAGCTATAATGCTTTGGAAGATGTGCAAGATCTAGACCCAGTTTTGTGAGTGGCTTTGGTTTTGCCAAGGAGGCCGTGCTGGAACTGCACCCTTCTTTCCATCAGCACAGGGAGCATTTCCATTTAGTTTCCCTCTGCATGGGCTACCATCCTGTGTGTCTTTTGGGAGACCCAGTGGAGAGAGAGGGTCCTGCTCCCAGACTGGAGCAGCCTGTCCTTGGAGGACTGCACCCCGTGGAAGAGAGAGCACAGCAGTTTTGGGAGGACAGTGTGCCTGTGGAGGGAATTCATCCTGCAGCAGGTGTGGTGTGGCTGCTGCTTCTGAGAGTGGCCCCACGCTGGGAAGCTCACGGAGAACTGTCTCCCGTGGGAGGGACCTCACAGGGGGACTCTCCCAGAGAATCCAAAGGGAATCTCGGTGATGGACTGACCAAACACCCTGCCCTGTCTCCCTCTGCTGTCGGTGGGAAGGAGGGAGGGGCTGGAGGCGGAAAGGTGTTCTAAGGGCTTATTTTACTTCTCATTACCCTCTTCTGATTCTGTTAGTAATAAATTCACTTTGCAACTTAAGTTGAGCCTGTTTCACCCTTGAAGTGTTTTACTTGGTCCTTATCTCACTCATTAAGTGTTCCTTAATTTTTTTTTCCCTTTTCCCTCCTCTGCCCAGCTGTGGCAGGGGAGGCTGAGCGAGAGACTTTCGTGGGTGCCTGCCCTTGGGCCAGTGTCAAACCACAACAGCTTGCCCTAAAGGACTCTTAGTTCATTTCTTTTCTATGATTTTAATTTTGGCCAGATCCTTCTGCCTCATCCAACAGGAACTGGGAACTTCCCCCTCAAACCTGTAGGCCTTGGTCCTCTGTGTCTTACCAGGGCGTTGCACAAGTCTGAGTGCCTAATCCCACTTTCCCCCATTCCTGCTGGCTCTGACCCACACCCAGAGCAGGGCATCTGAGAAATGCTTAGATCAAAGCTCCCCACCTGCCAGTGGGGTTTGGCCATTCACCTTTTGTTTCCGCCCTTGCCCTGCAGCAGAGGCACTCCAGGTATTTCCTTGCTAAACAAAGGCAGGCGTTTAAACCCAGCAATCTGCTTTATGACTCTGGGCACCGTTACTGCACACACCATTTGACTCTTTTCTCTGCAGAGACTAATGCTGGCATCTTAAATATCACTAATGCCTTATAGACAATCCATTAACATCAGTCTCTCCTAAGTGGCCAGCCATACCATTATTTATAAAATAGGGATTCCTTCCTAGTGCTACTGCTACCAATCCCTTGATTTCCCGAGCATGGAATCGTGCTGTGGAGTATTTCACACTGCTACATATTTTTTACTATATAATGAGCTGCGTGTGTGTGAGTGACACGAAAAAGAAATAAAATAGAAGAATATTGCTATTCCACTTGCTGCAGCATATGAGCTGATCTGGTTAGACACGAAATGCAGACAGAAATCCGCCTCACCTCTCAAGCTAATTTTAGTCTCTCCCTCTGTTCTCTGTGGCTGTGTGTGTATAAAATCACTGGCAGTCTGACAGCGTTTCAGTAACCTGTGCCACGCGCAGAGCGGGATGTACTCACCAACCATCTGCTTGCATGGCAGGGGTTAACTCAGCCTGTGGGATTGTGCTTACCTAAACAAAACCACTGCAGTGAGGGGAAAAACAATGAATGGGTGGAGATGATCAGCCCATGCATTCCAGCTAGTGCAGTCCAGGCAGCAATGACAGCCTGAAGGTTGCAGCAGCATCGGGATCAGCATTCCAAGTGCACCGATCTTACAGTCTGGAGTGATTTTACGTGGAGCTGTTCTTTATTTGCTGAGCCATGGCCAGCAACCAGGCCAGCCTGCAGGATGATCAGAGCAGGCACTGCAAGTTCTTATCCTATATGTTCTACCAGGCTGTGAGAGATCACAAGCCTGTGTGGATGCTGGAAGACATGAGAACTATGGAGTATTTTTACTGGGAGGAAAACGCCAGCCTACGAACCTACTCACCTTCAGAAGCCCTTCTCTATGCAGTGGTGCATAATCACCTGCCTTATGCTCAGTATCTGCTGTCTCATTTTCCAGAGGAGGCTCTCAAGGTGCCTGGGGAACACTTCTGCTATTGCCCATCCTCCGCTCCCCACTTGGCCATGGCGGTCACATATGACAGGAGAGATATCTTGGGACTGATCATCAAAATTGCACACAAGCTCCCCAGCTTGAACTCCTATATCAATAGGGCTGGCTGCTTTCATCTGGAAGATGGGAAAACGCCCCTGCACCTTGCCTGTGAACTGCTGAGGTCAGAGACGGTCCTCATCCTCCTCGGGAATGGAGCATCTCCCAGGATAGAGGACAGTAAAGGGCTTACCCCTCTGGACGTCATCCTGGAGCAGATGTGGGACTCCAAAGTCAATGTCGCATCAAAGAAGCTCTGCCTCGACTACCTTTTGCTCTTCATGCCCAACCCACAGTTTAAGATGCGGAAAGTTCTGCAGGAGCATCCAGACCACTGGACAGCTTTACTGGGAGAAGACAAATTCAACAGCCTGGTGGGGAACACACCTGCTTCTTTATATCTGCAAGCTATGCAAACTATTCTCCAGACTCTTCCCCCTTCCCACTTCCCTAAAAGCATCCAGGAACTACCTATACCTCAGGCACTAAAGCCCTTACCATCCTATGGCAAAAAGCTACCGGCAAAAAATGTGGTAAATGTTTTTCCTTGACTTTATTCAATGGGTCTTGGATTTTCAAAGGCAACTTAGAGGAGCTGGTCATCCACCACCCTCTGCATTTTAGTGTGATTTTAATACTTAACCTATTAGGCTATGCTGGAAAATCCAATATTTTGTGACAAGATTTTAAATGTCTTTTCTAACTGTTTGCAGGCACGGCACTTTTAAAGGCAAAAGCCTTCCTTGTTTTCTGTTTTGTTGTGCATGTGAAGGGTTAACTGTAGTTGAGACTGTGTTATGTTTGGTTTCTTAGTTGTCAGCTGGTATCAGTGTATCTGAATTCCCAATATGATGACTGTATCCTGTGTACTGCACCTTGGTTAAAAGGAACTAAGTGTCCAGTGGGATTTTCAAATGGGTGTCACTGTGGGACTGTGTTCTGCTAGAGCTGGCAGAAATACCATCCCCTACCAACAAGGTTCAGATATTGAGTTTCCTTTCTAACAATGATCAAGCATTATTAGTAATAACCACGAAGTCCATGGCTGATGCTGCAGGGATGCAGAGGCAGTTCCTGCAGGATAACTGATCCTACCAAGTTATGTTACGACAGGTCATAGTGTGAAGGGCATGAGTTCAGAGAGGGGCAGTGAGTGTACATTCCTGGGAGATGGAAAGAAAGATCCACAGAAAAGATAATGGAAAGCATCCAATCTCACCTGGGAGCAAGGGGGTTAAAGCCAATCCCAGCCCTGATGCCTCTACAGACTTGTGCAATGGGGAAAGAACCATTTTCCCTGCTGTCCAGTAAACAAGTGGCAATTGGAGCAGGGACAGTGGGAGCCCTGTCTTTCATAAGTGACATTATTTCTCCTTGACTTGTGTTTTAGAACATATCTCTACAGGAGATGTGACTCACTAACTTGATTTCCCAGTGGGTCTCAGAGCCACAGGCATTTGTAAGTTATCCTAAGTTGGGCTAGGATGTGCTGCTGTTAAAAGTTGTTACTTGCTATCAATTAGAGTATTTTTGCCACACGGGTTCAGAAAGAAGTCCCTATCCTGGAAATTACAAAATGTTCCCACTGACTGGGCACTGTAGGTAGGGTGAGTTTGCAGAAAGTGGGGCTGGGGCTGGGCAGCCTTCTGGGTAGCTCTGAACCATGCTGCCCTCTCTGCTCAAGGCACTGGTCCTGCTCTCCTGGCTGTTCTCAGCACCAGCAGAGCAGTGGCAGAATCCCAGCTCCCTTTGGGGGACATCCCTTATTTTGGACCCCAGTGTTCCCCCCTCTTTGTAAGCACAACCCTCTGTTCTGCTGAAGTAGCGTAACTCACTTCCCAGATCCGTACTGGGCAGCAGAGAAGAACTCAATTTTCTCTTCAGCTGGACTTGGAGCCCAAGGCTGTGGGGCACAAACCTCTTTCCACAAGGCTCTAGCTAAGAAAGGATATGCAGTCAAATCTCAATTGCTTTGTGCAAAAATGGCTTGTGTCTCATTTGGCTAATTCCCTGCCTGTGCCAAGGAGGCCGTGCTGGACCTGCGCCCTTCTTTCCATCAGCACAGGGAGCATTTCCATTTAGTTTCCCTCTGCATGGGCTACCTCCTGTGTGCCAGGACACTGGCAATGCCAGCCATGGCCAGGTGGAGATTTACTGTGAGGCTGCAGAACATGCCACTCGCAGCTACCTGGAACATCCTGAGACAGTGGGATGCTCCTGCCAGCCATCTCTTCCCACATGCTGTGGGAGGACCTCAGTTCCAGTGCCACCTGCGCTGGGCCAGGTGAATAAGCAGGCTGGCTCGTGAGGCAGAGAAAATGTCAGCCCAGCCCTAAAAGTGGCAAGCAGGCCATGAAGGAGTTAACCCTTCTCCTGAAATCCCACATCCCTGGTGCAGCAGTGTCCATCCACCCCTGCCCCTGGGGACTTGAATGTCCTTCTCCATCTGTGTCTATTCCTCCTCGTTTGATGGGGGAGGCTGCGAACGGGAAAATGCAGGGTCAGTGCTGGGTGAGGGTTTTGGGGGAAGGCTGCTCGCCCGGCAGCCTGTGCTGCAGACAGAGGCTGTCACAGCTTGGGAAGCAAAGGCAGATTTGCATTATAAGTGGTGGCTCAGCTGCTTCTGCCAAGCCCTCAGGCTCCCCAGCACTGGCACACACTCCCCCAAAAACCAGGAGCTGGAGGCAGAGGACAGAGCAGGCTCCCACTGCCCATGGGTGCCCAGGGTGACTGTGCAGGGCACGGCCCTTGTGGCACCCCGGAAGTTCAGAGGGGCAGGATTGGGTTTGTCCCCAGCAGCACTGCGGTATCTCATCCGGATGTCGGTGGGTGAGAGGCGGAGGAGGCTGGGGAAGGATATTATTAGAATAGTAATTAGGTCCCGGGAGCAGAGATCCCGGGAAAGGAGGAAATGGAAATCATCCAATGCTATTGCACTGCTCAAAATCATGTGAGTTTCAGTGCTGTGAAGAGTTTCAGAAAAGACAGGAGGGAAGGGAGGGCTGTTCATCTTACAAATCCAAGTAGGCAGGTAGGGACTGTCGGCATTACCGGAGAGCGCTTTCTTATTA
The DNA here is from genome assembly GCA_013396875.1 of Vireo altiloquus. Classification (NCBI taxonomy): domain Eukaryota; kingdom Metazoa; phylum Chordata; class Aves; order Passeriformes; family Vireonidae; genus Vireo; species Vireo altiloquus. Next base: position 862,413 of record VZRF01013949.1, read on the forward strand.
AGGCGGGAGGCTGCACTCAGAGAGCCAGAGCAGCCCACTGGGAGCAAGTGAGTGAAAAATGGTGCTGAGGTCTCTTGTTGGCTGCTATAGTTGGGATCAATGCAGAGGTCAGGAAGCAGGCACTTCAGGCTTTATGGCTGGATTTGTAGCAGACAGCAGGATGCTTGTGTGCATGCATTTGTCCATGTGGGAGGCTCCCCTCAATCCACCTGCCGAGAGAGAATAGAAGATGAATTGTCTTTAACAGTTTCTTCCTGGGACATTCCTGTGACTGGTATCCCAGCCTGGAAGAAAGCTGCTGGTCCATTGTTGGCCAACACGTAAAATTCAGGTGTGACCAGCCCAGAGTGCAACAGACAACTACCCAAACAGGAAAGATCACTCCAGAGTCCCCTCATTCCTCCTTTTCCTGACCATTTTAGCAAGACATCAAGCACCAGCTGGCCCTCAACCACATCAGGCCTCCCATGTGCAGTCTCAGTGGGCCAAAGTTTAGGGTCATTAGCATTGTAGTGACAACTCTTTCCATTGCCTGTGGCAATATGACTGCAGGATGGGCACTCCTTCTGCTGGAATGGGGGAATCTTCTCCCTAAACCCTGTTTGCTTATATTGTGGTGATCTGCCTGTTAGTTTGAGATCCCATTTGTCTTCCTGCTCAGTACAGCGACATTACATCAGATATGGCCAAATCTACCTCAGCCCTGTCTGTGTTGGCTTTTTCTCTCCGTTCTTTCCAAGCCAGGTCATTAGCAAAAGTAAACTCAAAATATTTTGCAGACTTCCTGCAACCTGACGGTCTTGAAAAATCCCTTTGCTTGCATGGCAAATATGTTGGTGACTTTGTTAATCAAAAAGGGTGCTGAGTGCTGTGTGGTGATGTTTACATTCTGCATATCTGCATTCTGAGTAAGTGTCGCTAAGATTTGTATTTCTGAACTTGGGAAAAAGAATAAACACAAGAGAGAAACGGGGAGAGGGTAAAGTCTTTTCTGATCTTTGGATTTAGGTTGGTTCTGCAGGTTGCATCTTTTTAATTTCAATTTTGAGGAGTAGCCTTGTAAGGATCTGAGTTGTCTGTATGTGTGAGCCTTTGGTTTGGTGAGGGTGAGAAGCACTTCAGTGAGCACAGTGGGGGGGTGTGAGTGAGTGAAAGCGCACAGGTGCATGTGTGCACGTGTGTGAGTGTCTGCCCTCTTGTCACACGTGTGTCTGTCCTTTTGTCACACGTTTGTGAGTGTCTGCCCTCTTGTCACATGTGTCTGTCCTTTTGTCACACGTTTGTGTCTGCCCTCTTGTCACACATCTGT
>VZRF01013949.1:863815-918615 GCA_013396875.1 Vireo altiloquus
GTCTGTCCTTTTGTCACATGTTTGTGAGTGTCTACCCTCTTGTCACACGTGTGTGTCTGTCCTTTTGTCACATGTTTGTGAGTGTCTGCCCTCTTGTCACACATGTCTGTCCTTTTGTCACATTTGTGAGTGTCTACCCTCTTGTCACACGTGTATGTCTGTCCTTTTGTCACATGTTTGTGTCTGTCCTCTTGTCACGCATGTGAGTCTGTCCTTTTGTCACATGTTTGTGAGTGTCTACCCTCTTGTCACATGTGTGTGTCTGTCCTCTTGTCTCCCGTGTGTGTGTCTGCTCTTTTTGTCATACGTGTGTGTCTGCCCTCTTGTCACACGTGTGTGTCTGCCCTTTTGTCACACGTGTGAGTGTCTGCCCTCCTGTCACACAAGTGTGTTTGCCTTCCCTCTGCCACATACGTCGGCCCTCTTGTCATATTTATGTCTGTCTGCCCTCTTGTCACACACGAGTGTACGCCTGCCCTCTTGTCACACGTGTGAATGTCTGCCCACTTGTCACATACATGAGTGTCTGCCTGCTCTCTCGCCACACACGAGTGTCTGCCTGCCCTCTTGTCACATGTGTCTGTCCTTTTGTCCCTCATTTGTGAGTGTCTGTCCTCTTGTCACGCATGTGAGTCTGTCCTTTTGTCCCTCATTTGTGAGTGTCTGTCCTCTTGTCACGCATGTGAGTCTGTCCTTTTGTCCCTCATTTGTGAGTGTCTGTCCTCTTGTCACGCATGTGAGTCTGTCCTTTTGTCCCTCATTTGTGAGTGTCTGTCCTCTTGTCACGCATGTGAGTCTGTCCTTTTGTCCCTCATTTGTGAGTGTCTGTCCTCTTGTCACGCATGTGAGTCTGTCCTTTTGTCCCTCATTTGTGAGTGTCTGTCCTCTTGTCACGCATGTGAGTCTGTCCTTTTGTCCCTCATTTGTGAGTGTCTGTCCTCTTGTCACGCATGTGAGTCTGTCCTTTTGTCCCTCATTTGTGAGTGTCTGTCCTCTTGTCACGCATGTGAGTCTGTCCTTTTGTCCCTCATTTGTGAGTGTCTGTCCTCTTGTCACGCATGTGAGTCTGTCCTTTTGTCCCTCATTTGTGAGTGTCTGTCCTCTTGTCACGCATGTGAGTCTGTCCTTTTGTCCCTCATTTGTGAGTGTCTGTCCTCTTGTCACGCATGTGAGTCTGTCCTTTTGTCCCTCATTTGTGAGTGTCTGTCCTCTTGTCACGCATGTGAGTCTGTCCTTTTGTCCCTCATTTGTGAGTGTCTGTCCTCTTGTCACGCATGTGAGTCTGTCCTTTTGTCCCTCATTTGTGAGTGTCTGTCCTCTTGTCACGCATGTGAGTCTGTCCTTTTGTCCCTCATTTGTGAGTGTCTGTCCTCTTGTCACGCATGTGAGTCTGTCCTTTTGTCCCTCATTTGTGAGTGTCTGTCCTCTTGTCACGCATGTGAGTCTGTCCTTTTGTCCCTCATTTGTGAGTGTCTGTCCTCTTGTCACGCATGTGAGTCTGTCCTTTTGTCCCTCATTTGTGAGTGTCTGTCCTCTTGTCACGCATGTGAGTCTGTCCTTTTGTCCCTCATTTGTGAGTGTCTGTCCTCTTGTCACGCATGTGAGTCTGTCCTTTTGTCCCTCATTTGTGAGTGTCTGTCCTCTTGTCACGCATGTGAGTCTGTCCTTTTGTCCCTCATTTGTGAGTGTCTGTCCTCTTGTCACGCATGTGAGTCTGTCCTTTTGTCCCTCATTTGTGAGTGTCTGTCCTCTTGTCACGCATGTGAGTCTGTCCTTTTGTCCCTCATTTGTGAGTGTCTGTCCTCTTGTCACGCATGTGAGTCTGTCCTTTTGTCCCTCATTTGTGAGTGTCTGTCCTCTTGTCACGCATGTGAGTCTGTCCTTTTGTCCCTCATTTGTGAGTGTCTGTCCTCTTGTCACGCATGTGAGTCTGTCCTTTTGTCCCTCATTTGTGAGTGTCTGTCCTCTTGTCACGCATGTGAGTCTGTCCTTTTGTCCCTCATTTGTGAGTGTCTGTCCTCTTGTCACGCATGTGAGTCTGTCCTTTTGTCCCTCATTTGTGAGTGTCTGTCCTCTTGTCACGCATGTGAGTCTGTCCTTTTGTCCCTCATTTGTGAGTGTCTGTCCTCTTGTCACGCATGTGAGTCTGTCCTTTTGTCCCTCATTTGTGAGTGTCTGTCCTCTTGTCACGCATGTGAGTCTGTCCTTTTGTCCCTCATTTGTGAGTGTCTGTCCTCTTGTCACGCATGTGAGTCTGTCCTTTTGTCCCTCATTTGTGAGTGTCTGTCCTCTTGTCACGCATGTGAGTCTGTCCTTTTGTCACGTTTGTGAGTGTCTACCCTCTTGTCACATGTGTGTGTCTGTCCTCTTGTCACACGTGTGTGTGTCTGCTCTTTTTGTCATACGTGTGTGTCTGCCCTCTTGTCACACGTGTGTGTCTGCCCTTTTGTCACACGTGTGAGTGTCTGCCCTCCTGTCACACAAGTGTGTTTGCCTTCCCTCTGCCACATACGTCGGCCCTCTTGTCATATTTATGTCTGTCTGCCCTCTTGTCACACACGAGTGTACGCCTGCCCTCTTGTCACACGTGTGAATGTCTGCCCACTTGTCACATACATGAGTGTCTGCCTGCTCTCTCGCCACACACGAGTGTCTGCCTGCCCTCTTGTCGCACACGTGTGTGTGTCTGCCTGCCCTTTTGTCACACACGAGTGTCTGCCTGCCCTCTTGTCGCACACGTGTGTGTGTCTGCCTGCCCTCTCCTGGCGAACCTGTAACCGACTGCCAGCACTCACCCACTGCACTCCTCGTACCAGCACTGAGCGATGCCCTACGGAAGCAGCCTTTTCACGAGGTCAGTGTGTGTCCCAGGCTCTGTGCTGCTGACAGGTAAGGACATTTCTATTTCTCTTGTAAAGAGGCAGCAGTTTTGCTCCTGAAATGGGTGTTTGACCCCTGAACACCAAGCACAAGGGCGTCTGCTTGCCAGCAGCTACAATCATCCAGCAAAGGGTTTGTGATGCTGGACACACTTTGTTCTAGAACACACTTTTTTAAAAAATAAATCTGTTAAACATACATCTTTGTCTTTCTGTTTTTCTGGGCTGCCAGCAAAATTCAGCTACCTATGACTCCCTAACCCTATGCTTCTGTCTATTTCTGCAGCATCATTAGCAGGAAGGACAGGACAGATTCTGACCTCAGTTACACCTCCCTGCACCTGAAGTAATGCTTTTTAAGTCACTTCCATCAATACTGATGTTTGTCGGTCTAAAGGAAAACAAACTGTTTGTGCATTTGTGTTCTTCAAGGCTCCATAACTCTGACTTCAGCATACAAATAAATGTAACACTTAATCCCTGAAAACATTTTTTACATTTTTCATACTCTGAATGTATATAGATATATATTTTCCATCTCTAACATCGACGGCATTTCCCTGTTCCCAGTTCCCTTGGTGTTTTTGGAATCTGCATGGCAGCAACAGATGCAGTTGTTCACATATTAAGACTGAATGTTGCCATGCTCAAGTACAAATGAATGTTCATTGTATGATACAACTTTCTTATAAAGCCATACTTTTGTAATTTTGGTTTCTCTTTTTTAGGGGTGAAACAAATCTTCCCTATAATTGTGTTTGCACATTACTCGCTGCATGATTAAAGATAAAAAGATTGTAACATGCTGGAATAAAGTATATATACATAGCCTGATGTAATTAGGTATACTAGCTGTGAAAATCATTTAATCTGATTGTATTACTATAATAAACTTGCAATATAAAATTGATGTGTCTTTTATTAGCCAGTTGGTTAAAACCACCCAGCAGTATCTATTGCTTTTGCTTTGGTTTTGGCTCATCTTATTGTTTGATGATTTATTCTGACTGCTGAGCCATTATCTCAAAAAATGTGATCTGAGGAAAATAATATTTCCCTTCACAGGCTTACCGTAGCTGACTGTGCTGTCAGAGGATGACCCCAAGTGATGAGGTGAACCCACACTTCACAGATCTGCTGAAAGGTGGTGATGAATCAGAAGGAGGGGCTTAACAGGGGTTAAATGGTAATGGTTTTGGAGATTTTCATTTTTTAAGTTTGAGTTCAGCTTATGCAGCTGTTTGCCATGAACATGAGTGCCAGTAGCCTGCTTTCCTTATCTGGTTTGTGTGCCATCAACAAGCTCCTTTCCTTCCTCAGGTTTTTCTCTGTACAGGAAAATGCCCCAGCAAGGCTTCCAGCATCAACTTCTCCTGTAGGCTCAGCTGAAGGTCTTCAGGCAGATGTGCACATCTCACACTCTGTGCTCTCCATGGGAGATGGATCCAGCAGATTCTGTGCCAAAACCTGAACCATACAGATCCTCCTCTGCTCTGATAAAAACAGCTACCCACAGTGTTTCAGGTGACAGGTAGCTGGTTTGGATGATGAGGATGATGATGATAATCATGGGGTGTAGACTCCACCGCCAACTGTACCCACAGATCTCAAGGCACACTAGTACATGCAAGCTATAACCAAAGGATAACTCCTCTGGGCTTGCATAGTAAGTTATTGGTTTCGTGGAAGAATGCAGAGAGGGAAGTTTCACTGATCTCATTTAAAGAAGGTCAAGACTATGTCCTCGCCTTCATAGCAAGAGATTTATCCCTAACAATTTCACCACAAGAATGTGGTTCCCAAAGATGTAGTTTTCTGGCTTATTTGCCTCCATATTTCCTGTATTTGAGAAAGGGAATCTGATTCAGTTTCTCTTGTGCCCTGACAGCTCTGCTGGGGCTGACCATTAGGGAACTCCAGGCTGACGCATCCCCCAGATCTGCTCTCATGGAGGTACTGGGTTTTTTACAGCTGTAGTTAGTTGGAGCCCACACAGCGGCAGGCAGCAAGACAAGTATTTAAATAGAGAAATTTAAAGGGTATATTCCCTTGTGTGGGGGGAAGCACTGTCACAAGCAGATGATGCATTGAGCGAAATCCTGCCCACGCCTCAGTAACTTGGGCGCACGTCCCTGAGTGAGTCACCCCAAAAGCAGCTGATAGCTTTGGCATGTCCCACACTGTCTCGTGTCTGCCTGGCCAGCACAGCAGCAATGCCTTGGGGGAGCATGCTCTACGTTCTGCTGCACCACCACACTCAGCTGGTGACATGGATGACCACTGGGCTCCAGTTCCCAAGATGCCTGCATTTGTCTCCAGCATTTTGGAAGCTGCTCTGAAGCCAAGAAACCAGATTTCTCTGGGGGTGACTCCTAAGTGATGCTTGATTTGGAAAATCAGTCATAATTTTCCAGTGCCAGCTCCAGCTCTAGTATAATGTGTATGTATTTTGCTATGGATCTCCTGTGAAGGAGAAGTTTATTGCTGGTGGAAAGGCTTTTGGCAAATTTCATGAGTACATAGAAAGAAGAAAGCTGTGCTCTGTACACCAACTATGCCCACCCACGCAGATCCCTGTGGAGAGCAGTGAGGAGGAGGAATTATTATCACAGAGTTGTCAGACTCACACAAGAAAACCTGGGAGGAAGGAAGGGAAGGAAAGGATTGGGAGAGGCGGTATGGCAAGATGTCTTGTGGGAAGCAGATCCCACAGTTGAACAGAAATAGGGAAAATAGTCTGGAGAATCCCAAACCACAGTACAAGCTACGAGAAGCACAGCAACATAGAAACCACCCCCTGCCACTTTCTCATGGAGCTTGGCTTCAGGGTCACAGAGAATGTCAGGATGATAAAGGAGAGGCTGACAAGCATTAGAAAAGGAAATAATCACTAGAGCTGACTGGAAATTGATGTTTCTATTCCACCAAAAATGACAATATTGCAAGATACACTTCAGTTCTAATTCAAAATGAAAATTCAAAATCAAAACCCATTTTACAAGGAAGATAACTGATCCAGATCTATCAACATAATTCTTAAAGAATAGCAACATTTTGATAATATTGTAGTACTTTGCTTTTTGTTTTGAACAGTGTTAAAGCACTAAAAAATAATCAAAATATTATAAAAACACACCCTACTTCTTTTGATAGCTGAAAGTCTTTGTTCAGATTTTCTTGTACCAGAATTTCATCAAAACAGGAACATAACCCCACAGTCCTGGGTGCTCCCCACATCACGCCATGTCTCCAGCATTGGCGGAAAAATGGGAGAAAAATGGGAGAAACCAGGTAAGGAGAGCACCTTTGCCCAGCTACTTTCAGCAGTACATTCCCTACTTATTCCCTCAGTGCCCACAGCTAGGGATGTTAAAGGGTACACCCTTGCCTAGTCCTTCACTATTCATCTTTTGGCCTATTGTCCCAAATTTGACTAGTTCTTTTCTGAGCCTGTTGATACAGTCACATCCACGACTCCCTACGGCAGCAATTCACATTTATCTGCATCCAAGCCCACCTGCCACTTCTTTTTCCCCACTCGCTTTAGTGGGTCCTTTAGATGCCTCTTGCTATCTATGTGGTGTTTGGATACTTGGAAAACTCCAGCAGCACTGTGAACACAGAGCTATCGCTGCTCGCTCCTTTCTCCAGCCACAGGTTATATACGAAACAAAACTGATTCCCGCACCAATCTCCAGGACCTCCCACTGCTGACTCTTCCTCACCCTTTGCTGTTCTGTGACCAGCTTTCACTCCATGAAATAACTCCTGTGATCCCATGACAGCTTCATTTCTCTAATAATCTTTGGTGTGGAACCTTGCCCACAGCTTTTTTTTTTGCCCCCAGGTACATTATGTTCACCAGATCTCTCCTTTATCCTCTGTACTTTTGAGTGAGATAAGTAATTTACAAACAATTCAATTTTTATGAAGGTAAACTTTGCAATAAAAGCTGTTCTGACAGGAGATAGCAGAATTAAAGAGCTTTGTCCATTAGAAGGACCTAAAGACATTTATGGATTGTGCAAAGTCTGCTTACAGAAGTATCGCCAATAGTGTGATTCTTGGAACTGTCCTGTGCAGGACCAGGAGTTGGACTCGATGATTCTTGTGGGTCCCTTCCAACTCAGAATATTCTTTGGCTCTATGATTCTGTAAAACACATTGCCTTGAGATTGGAGAGGCAATCCAGACGGTATTTTTTAAAAGTGTCATCTAATTTTGAGGCTTTGACTGAAGCTGAAAATGAGCAACCATAGGACAAAAATCTCTGTTCTTCTGCCTGGAAGGCGTTAGGCAGTGACACTGTAAGCAGACTCTTTTTCTGAGTTTACAAATCTTAGTGAGGTACTATTTTCAGCTGTGATGCATATATTTGCAGACACTAAACTTCTCACCTATAGAGGTGATTGCTTGATCAAATGGGGGTTTTTATGGGACTCCTCCCGTGGGTATAACTACGATAGTTACAGGCTTTGGCTTACTTCTCTACCAGCCTGCAGAGCCCAGCATGGTGACAGACAGAGATAAAATTACATTCCATGTATAATTTGGGATTTCATGAAAGGAAAGCCAAAATGATAGGAAGAAAGAGCTCTGCCTAAATTAGGTTTCTGCTTAGAGACATGTTCCCTAAGCACTCAGAAATTCACATGCTTACTTAGACAGGCTTACTCAGATCTGGTGAGCTTCAGGAAAGGGTAAGGTATGGCAAGTTACTCAAATTTGGTATCAGGGTAGCTTTCCTACAAAATTACCCAGCTCTTCTTTTGCAGAATTAACAGATTCTAGCAGCAGATTGGTGTTTTGTGTTCTCTGGAAAACATGAATCAGGTTTCAAAATGTCTCAGTTTTGCCCCAACACACATGATCATCATCCCCTCAATTAAAAAACATCACTTAAATGACACAAGTCCAAACCTAGACCTGTCCATGGCCTTTCTTATTCACCTTTTGCAGATATTTGGACCTGGGGAGCCCCCTCCTTCAAGGCCTGGGCCTTTTACCCCACTGCCTTGGAGGGGATGGACACCCAAATTTCAAGCTCTAAAATGACTGCACATGATACACAGCCTAGAGCATGAACACACATGCAAGCACCATGGCTGATGTGAAAGAAGAGGCCCTGCATGAGTCTTGCTTATTTTTAGAGTGACAAGCCCCTGCCTCAGCCAGGCAGGACTCCATGACTAACATCCCAGTTTGTTACTGGTGCCAGCCTGCCAGGTTTTGCCGAGCCTCCATGCAGGACCTGTGAGTGCAACTCCTTTAAGATTCAGGCAAGCAGCTCTTTGCCTTTAGCATCACGTCAGACTTTAAGCAGACAACTGCAGCTTTACTTTGTAGTAGCTATTGCTTTTATTTTCCACGTAGACCTTTAAACAAGCCTCAATAAAATCTAGAAACTGTAGGACCTAGGAGAGCTGTTAATGAATATGCTCTCACAGGCTAAAAGGAAGGGAAAAAAAGGAAGGTATTTTAAAACGAAAGCCCCGTGTTTAAATTTTACATTTCAAATGCTTTAAGAGGTTCTTTTTCTTCTTCTTTCTCCCCTGAAGTGTTGCCTGAAAAGCCAGTTTTGCTCGGCTATTGTCTGCTTCACTGCACGGCTCCCCTTGTTTTGACAGTCAGTCCTCAAACCACCACAACTTTGAAGTGGATCCATCTTCCAAAGGGACACCTTTTCTTCCGCCTCTCCTCAGCAGCAGTAGCATATGAGCCCTGTGGGGCTTTTGAACTCAAATGCCACAATTTATTAGGAGAGAAAATAGAGATTGTAACTCATAAAACAAGGAAACTCAGCTGGGCAGTGCCGGATTGGAATAAAAAGGAGTTAGCAGAAGTCTTCCCTTCTCCCACGTGTGTCCTGGCTTGTTGGCTGCCTCAGCCGCGGAGAAGTACAAACGGCTCCTAACACCTGTGCAGGCGCTACCGGCGATCATTTTCACACAGCCCCGTTGTCTTGCTTCGGGTTTGGTTTTTATTTTTTGACGACTTTTCTTGCTTTCCACCCCGGCGGCTCCTGCGCGGGTACAGGCCGGGCCCGGGGCCGCCGCGCCACCATCGACCGCCAGGTGGCGCCACATCCCTTCGGCTACCTCCGTGAGGGAGGCCTGGGCCGCGAGGGTGCTGCGACACGCGGGATTGGGCAAAGTTTTCCTTAAGAAAGGACGTTCTTTGATTTAACCCGTGGCATAGCAGCTAACGAGCAATCTCTGAGTGATGTCCAGGTGTTAGAAAGACAAATTACTTGTGGGTAGAGTTACCTTGTTAAGGTTTAGGGCTCAAGGTGTTTNGAAGCCTTCGCCCACGTGTGTCCTGGCTTGTTGGCTGCCTGAGCCGCGAAGTACAAACGGCTCCTTACACCTGTGCAGGCGCTACCGGCGATCATTTTCGCACAGCCCTGTTGTTTTGCTTCGGGTTTGGTTTTTATTTTTTGACGACTTTTCTTGCTTTCCACCCCGGCGGCTCCTGCGCGGGTACAGGCCGGGCCCGGGGCCGCCGCGCCACCATCGACCGCCAGGTGGCGCCACATCCCTTCGGCTGCCTCCGTGAGGGAGGCCCGGGCCGCGAGGGTGCTGCGACACGCGGGATTGGGCAAAGTTTTCCTTAAGAAAGGACGTTCTTTGATTTAACCCGTGGCATAGCAGCTAACGAGCAATCTCTGAGTGATGTCCAGGTGTTAGAAAGACAAATTACTTGTGGGTAGAGTTACCTTGTTAAGGTTTAGGGCTCAAGGTGTTTCAGTGATCTCCGACCCCGGGGCAGGTTAACAAAGCCTGGGGAGAAAGATGTGCTGCTGATAGTGGACACAAAGAATGCAGAATTTATGGGCCACAAGGACCCCAAAGATAAGGAAGAAACTAATAAAGACAGCTCAGCAACTGTGCTGAATCAGCTCCAGTTGAGTAAAAGGTAATTCTGGCAGGGGGAGATGGTGACCACCAACTCACAGATTCAAGAAACCCACAGACCCAAAAGAAGGGAAAGACTGAGTATAGGACTAATTAGTAGGAGAAGCGAGAGAAAATACTAATGAATAAGACAGCTATGTAACTTGGAGCCAATGAACATGAATTTCTTTGTTTGCTGAAATATATAAATAGCAAAAGGTTCTGATAGTTGGTGTGCTTGATTTGTGGAATACCACTGAGCACCCAAGCTTGTGCAACTCCGAGATGATCAATGTCTCTCTCAAGTGTGTAATTATAGGCTTGTTGCACACAAATCCCATCTTTGTGGACAACAAGGTGACTCCAGAGCTGTGAGAAGACCCTACCACAGCGAGGGGACCCCGAGATGGTGAGGTGACCTCAGTGCTGCCAGCTGCCCCTCGCCCATGCCTGTCTGCTCATCCCACAGCACAGCTTTCGGATGCAGTGTCCAAACCAAACCCAAATATGCAAACCCAGCTGCAGGAAGGTGGTGCAAGTGCCTTTATTGTCAGCCACCAATGAAAGGTTTGGGGTTTATTCAGCAACAGAAAGGCCTCAGGTGCCATGGAAGTTGACCCTGGAGCTGAGCTCTAGACAAAGAGCTATCCACAGAAGCAAATTGTTTTGCACAGGGCATGTAGGGTTGCTGGGCAGAGATGAGGAGCAGGTGGATATTTTCCATCCTCTCTGCTCTCTCCAAGGGAAAGGAGAAGCTGTGGTGGCTTAAGTTGGCCATGGGCGGCTGAGAGGCTCCATATCTGTGTTTAGCAAAGTATGTAAAGTCCAGGGATATGAGGCAGCCCCATTAGTGCACTGCTCCTGCACAGAAAAGCTCATTAGACACAGGAGCTGGTGGTGGTGGAGCTGTGAGAGCCACCATTTCCCACCTTTCCAGGAGAAGGGTGGCTGGGGCAGGAGGCACTTCCACTGCACCGAGGCAAGGAGCCTGCCTGTGCAGTGGGCATCTCTTGCAGAAAGAAAATAATTGTTGAGGGGCTTGATACCCACCAGGAAACAAAGAAAGGTACTGCCCAAGATGTCTTTAGCTCTGTTTCTGGCACATTTATGAAACATCAAATACCTAGACAGTGGTAGCTGGCCCAATAACCTGGTCTCAGGAAAAAACCCCCCAGTCTGTCTTTCTGGAGCTATCATTCTCTGATCTGGGGGTCTGTTCCTTTATTTTCACTCCTCTCTGCTTCAAGGCTAATCAGCAGAGCTTGCAAACCAATAACAAATTGGTTAAAAATCAGCTTTATATGCAAAGCCTAAAATAAAACATCTGTATATATCCCAGAAGCCTTCACAGCCTCCTGTTTTATTAGCATCTCTAAAATAACTTTTCTTTCCTGACTCTAATTCCAGCTAGAAGCACTCTGATAATCCTCATAGGACTGTTATGTGTATTTCCAATTAAGCAATTTATAAGCACTGGCTGTGAAGAGCTTTTTGTTCTTAAGGAAATTATTTCTTCATTAAGAGTAAAACAAGTCTTTTTTTATCCCTGCTTAATATGAAAGCCCTTGTGTCCCCTTCACATATGTTTTAAGTACTGAACTGTGTAAAAGGAGATTAATCATCTTGTACCCCAACAAGCGGGGAAGACACAGCAGCTGGGTCAGTCGCTCAGGGAATAGGCTTTTCAGTGTTTGTTTTCAGAGAGAAGTAAAAGTCAGACAGACAGACACTTACTTTCAAGCTACTTGCCTTTGCCAGAGGCAACCCACACAATCATGAGCCCTTCTGGAATCTGAGTCATGAAGAACTGCGGCAGATAAAATGAAGACAGTCAAGAGGAAAAAAAAAAATCCCATTCATGCCCAGCTAATGAGTAGAAGTTCCAAATTGCCTCTTGTTTTGCAGGCTGTGTACCTTAATTAGATGAATCACAGAACACTGAGGGTGGAAAACATAGGCCAGAGAGCTCATAAGAGTCCACTTCATTCTTTCACACTGGCAGCATTATATACCTCCCCGACAGGGAAGAATGTCCCTCCATTTTCCTGGACTGTCGTGAGGCATGGGCAAACATGGAAAATGAAGAGCAGAAATGATGGATGATTGAGTTTAGCTTGTATAGTAGTACAAGCATCCTATTCCTATTCTCTTCCCAAGGCCCAGCCATTTACATTTTCTATAAAGGCACTCAAGCCTTTATTCTGACCAAAGGCAGCCCCATGACCAAATAGCTTGAGTTACACTGAGCAGCAACATGAGGGATCTTCAAAGTGAGGGCACACTGCTAATATCAGGAATGAACTCACCAGAAAGCTTCTGATATGGTAACAGAAGACATTTTGAGTCTTGAGTGTTCCTGGAACTCTGGAAAGAAACCCCACGTAAGTGTCGTAAGTAAACTGCATTCCCTTAATTCTTCTCTATGCCCAACTAGATGACAACCTAATAATGGGATAGCTCCTGAATGTTTAAGGTTAATATCCCATATCTGTTTACAGTAACAGATGTAGAGAAATGGAGGAACTGACAACAAATGGAATTACTACATTAGTAAAGAGCTAATATATAGAAATAGGTAAGAGATCAAGTTGCCGCAGTATGTAAGCCTGTGCCAATGCTTGACTTGCACAGGGTCAGTGGCAAATATGTCATGTGTTCCAGCAGCACCAGCAGCCCCCTGTATTTTTCCCAGGAATGAGTACATAAAATACCTGATGAATGAAGCTAGAAGTGGCAAGTTTGACTGTACAGTTCAATGTAGACATTGTATCATTCAGTGAAAAACAATGAGTTTAGAATGATCATAAACACTTGAAGTTTCTTTCTCGGTCTCTGCATTTCATGCCATGCTCAGTAATACCATTTATCATCTCCCCTTCTGTTGCAGAATGGATTTTATTTAGCATCACAAGGAAGAAATGCCTGGCTGTAGTTCCCTCAGCAAACCCAATGGCACTGTGGTTTTTGGTTATTCTGGTTTTATGATGTCACTCTCTGTCTTAGAGGGAAATAGGTTTTGAAGAGGGATTTGAAGAAAGATGGGGTAATGTGTGACATCATGCATTGGCTCCCGGGACAGAGACAGCTCTACTGGCACATGGAGAGTCATTGATCTGCCAGGTAAAAAAAAAAAGTCACTTATATCATGGCAGCATGAGAGAAAGGAAGAGAACAGAGTGACAGACAAGTTGTATTTGGAGCTCAGAGTTAGCACTGCTGTCAGAATGGAGAGAACAGTACGGGAAATTTCAGAAACAGACAAGCACGTTGAGAAAGGCACTGCAGGAAGCAGAAATGTGCAGAAAATAATGCTGTAGGGGGAAATGGAGGATGAGGAGGGAAAAATAAGTGTTAATGATACCATCATTATGAAGGACATGAGGTCAATCTGGAGGCTGTGTTCTGAGCTGGCTGCAGTCTCAGGGAGGCCAGAAACAGAGGAGATAATGTCAGGCAGAAGATAAAATGGTCAAGGGTATGATTTGTCCTGAGTCTTAGAAACACTGCAAAAGAAAAATCATTTGTGTTTAGGTGTAGCCTAATGTACAAAAGAGTATTGTGAGCAATCGGAGCTGTCTGGCTACTTCACCTGAAGGAAAACCGATATGGCAGCATCTCAGTTATAAAAACTGAGAGAACAAGAGAAGGCAGTCAAAGAGAAAGATCAGGATTTAATTTGCTCAGTGTTCAGTCACCAAGAGACGTGGGGGTGGCAATATTGCCAAAGCAAAACTGAGTTGAGGGAAATAGATTAGAAGCAGTGAGTCAGATGTGTGAGCTCATGGTGGCACAGCTGATATTTGAAATTGCAGGAAGAGTGAGGATCATAGGAACCTTCACAGAGACTCTTCTTCCTGTGTTTTACAGTTCAGATCCCATCAAAACACACACAGTTCAACAACTCTTAGTCACCACAAACCTGCAAGAGCACGTCAGAGCCAGAGAAGGGAAAGGGAGAGCAGTGGGCAGTTATGGAGCTGCAAGAATATTCCTTGGATAGAGGTAGGAATTTTAGAGAAAATCACTCTCAAATTTAGATCCTCACTGAAGACCTCAGCTCTCAGGAGAGTCTTTTGTGAGTAAAGGTTTAAGACTTGTGCGTCAGCTGCTGTAAAGTCTCTTTTGAGGCCATTCCAGGCAGTACCAAACTGGATGATCCATAACAACACATGGACCATGGAGGCACGAGTCATATTTCCGTTTATGACTGCACACAGTAAAACAATTTTGTTTAACCAGTTTATCTTTGTTTGTTTTCCACCAGTACTACTGTAATTTCTTTTGGTATCCAAATGCATTTTTCTCCCCTTACTTGAACTTTTGCTAAAAGGGAACCACTTTGCAACAGCTCCTTGATTTTTACATACCTGCCTTAGTGACTGTGATAGCAACATGCTCCTGTATTGCTCTAGAAAGTAGCTTTACATGCACTGTTTCATCTAGTCCTTAATTCTTCCACTGGGGCACTAAATCTGGACTAAGCTGAAATACTAGGACAATAATTCTTAATCCACTGTGGAACATTAACTGAGTGTTAAGACAGCGATTTGCTGTATATTATGAACGTGTCTCCATTTCGTTTCCTCTCTGGAGATGCTGATTCACTGATGGAGTGATGTTCTTCCAGGCAAGAAAAGATTAAGTAGAGACAACAGACTCAGAAGTAATAAATAAGGTGGTAGAACAAAACTGCCTAATATTACATTATTTTAGAAGCCATATATAATCATGTCATCAGAGATGTGCTGTGATGCGCACACGCGAGGGTGCAGAGTTAAGGTGCTGCCTCTAATCTTATACTGTGCTAGTTCAGGAGGTTACAGAGTTTACAACTGTATATTTATTGCTGCATCAGTCCAGCACTGGGAAGCAGGCTTGCATCTATTTAGCCACAGCAATGTCCTCTTGGTTCCCATTACAGTCAAAATGTTCTTCAAAGGAACGTGAGCACTATTTCCCCTGCTAACCACGTGCAAATCCAAGGTGCTGGAGAAATGGCTGGTCCTTTAGTCCCTGGGATCAATGGAACGTGCAGTAGAAAGGAACCAAGTTTCCTGCTCCGTGCTTCTGTGTGCAATATGTGCTCACACTCCCCCTTACTAGTGCCCTACTGCAGGGAGGCTGCATGGCTGAAATTCTGGAGACAAGTTTGGATAGTGCCTCTCTAATACAGACAGAGCACAGGCTGGGATCTCAGGTAGCCTGCCAGAATTGTCACATCACCCTGTATGAGGGGACCATCTTCAAAACCAGGCAGCAGCAATTGATCAAAGATAAGGTTGTTGCTCTTTTATTTCTGTGATTCTCCTGTCCAGAAGGCACCTGGGCTGATGTTGCTGTCCTGGCTACTTTTCATACTGATGCTGGGAGCTAACCAGGCTACACTTCCTCAAGCTTGAGACAGGCAGCACATAGGGAATATTGAGCTTAGGCAGAAGGAAGGGGCTCACTGGATTCCATTCCTGGTGGGTTTTTTGTTATGGCCAAATGGCAGCCTGTTGAGCACAGAAACTTATTCCAGGGCCAAAAATCGGCCCATGTAAATTGTAAAAATTAGGCTGTTGCAAAGTTAAATCTTAACTGTAACTGTAAAGATAAATTGTAAATTCTCCTCTGAGTGGATCAAGGTGCAGAAAAGAACCTAAGGTTGCTTGTTCATTACAGGAAGCCACACTGCTGTAGGACTTAACAAAGCAGCATGCTTCTTTTGTCCTGAGCAAACAAATGTCAGAACGCTGATTGGTCACTGCTTGCAAGTCCTTCCTGGGAATCCATTTCACCTAATCAAGATCTTTATTCCTAAGCAAAATCAGGTGTGCAGAGTACCCCTTTTGTTTTTGCTGGTATCTTGTGTAGCTGTGAGTGTTCAAACCTCCAGACATGCTCTGGAACTGATCCTGCACTCTCCTGTAGGTCAGGGTGTTCTCCCAGGCCTGGAGATTGTGCCTCTAATGCCCAGTTCTTTTCTTGCTGTAGTACAGGATGAATGCCTGTACTGGTGGCTACAGTGCTCTGTTAGCTCTCTCTTCATGCTCTGGGGAACTTCAGTGTTTCACAGCAGTCAGAGATGACAATCTTAGCACATTCCTTTCATTTCTTTCCGTGGCATGGCAATTACTATTCTACACAGTGCTGCCTCATGTGGTTCTTTACAATTTATTTTTAAGGTTTCCCCAAAAACTTGCCTGGTAAGAGTTTTTGCATAATTGCTCCTCAAGATTTGCATTTCAAAATTTCAACACAGTGTTAGCTCTTGGAGCTGGCTGCAGGCTTATATTACCTCCCACTAGGTTAATCCACACAGCTCTCGATTGAATGATCTAAACACAGGAATATGCATTGCTTTTTGCTTCTATTCTCAGAACACCATTGTTCTTTCTTGGCCACTTTTTTTTTTTTTAACTATTCCCAATTCAATTGCTTCTGCAATAGCCCTTAAAACTTTCCTAATTCAAAGGGCTGCAGTATCTGTTAGAAGAATCTTTTGGCGTATTTTTGTAAGCTTGTCAGATTCTCCAAGTTTTGCAATCTTGAATTAGGCCTGACTGATTTGTGACTGATGGCACCAGAGAGGTAGTTCTCTTTTTCCTTCCTTGTTAATCATATGCTTTAAATTATCATCAGTGATGGGTTTATGTTGCTCCTTACAGGTTTACAGAGTTTCAGCACCAGTTATGTCACTGGTTTCAAAGAGAATGGTGACAGACTGAACTGTATTTGCTTTCCAAAATCTAGCTTTAAAGTTTCCCTGGACTGGAACTCACTGATTTTAATTCATTTCTGGATGGCACTGATTTAAGTAATTTTTTCACTCCTCAGAGAAATTATTCTCTACCTATTTGTCAAGGTTCTGTAATATTCTGCCTTCACTTTGCTTTGGGTCGTTTTAAAATTCTCCTATTTCTAACTGTTGCCCCCCTAATGATGCTTGGACTCTTGCACGCAATTTAAAAACATCTTCTGTCATTTTTACCTTTGCAGTTGTTACTTTGCCATGCTAGTTCTTTTTGATCTCTTCTCACTAGCTCCAAAAGTTCTTTTTTTTTTTTTAAATCCAGCATATAATGTTCTTCAAGTTCAATCTCTTGTGATGGTATCTGCTCCTATCTGCCAGCATCCATAACCTCTTCCTTAGAAATAGTTCTTAGCACTTTGCCAAGATGTCATGATAAGAACCAAGTGGGGAAAAGCACAGTTTCTAAGGACATTTATTGAATCCTCCAAGTAATGATCCTTGGCTTCGTCTCCTGATAAAATGTGCCTGATATGGTGTCTTTTTGGTCTCCTGCTATGGATATAAAAATTACCTTCCTCCTTATTCTTTTGATGTAATTTTAAACACTGTTCCCAACAGGAAGTTTGCTTGCCTTGGGAAGTTTAACAAGCTGAGCACCACTGGCCTATTTCTTTGATGATAAATGAAAGAGGAAGTAAGTGGGGAGTAAGATACAGGTGCACCATCTCCCTGGGTGACCACAGTAATTCCTTGGGGTTATGAGCCTGTTTGAACCTCTCTCTGCTTTTAAACAAACAGGAAAGATAGTAAACAAACTGCTACTAAACAAGTTAGTAAACACCTGGTAAACTCCTAGCAAACACAAACTCCAAACACAGTTAAACTCATGCAGCCTCCAAAACAAGGTATCTGCATCCAAACTGTCTATTGGGAATCATCTGCAGCTTTTCTCAGCCCCCAAACCATGCATGGCCATTATCTGGAAGAACGTTTGCTGACCCACACCAGAGCCAGGGCTGTGCTGGCAGTTTCACAGCACAGAGACTCCCTGTTCCAAATCTGTGTCCAGACCTAGACTTTGTATCCTTTGAATAAGGTGTATATTGTGCTTTGTTTCTTACGTTTTCCCTGGTGTGTCTCTTGGAGTCAAGAAGGAGGTTCAAGATGCCTCTCCCATGCTTCCTGCTCTGGGAATGATGGTAAGAGGTGTTTCCATTACTGTCATGAGATGTGATTAGGCTTTTCAGTACTGTCATAGAAGGCTGACATTGCAGTGATGTCTAAAATGTTTTATAACACTGTCTTTCTAGGCACCCTTTCCTGCAAAGTGTGTCAGCCACACTTTGTAAAATTTTATCTGAGGTTGTTCCATCACACATAAAAATTAGAGTATGGCAATTACGTTGGTCTGGTTAAAAATCTTACAGTGCCATGGCTTGGAACTATTACTTTTTCCAGGCTTCATAGGAAAGGTATTTTTGGTATCAAGTAAGCGCCTTTCACTGTCTCCAGGATAACGTATCTTGGCCAAATCATAAACTCTGACTAATTTTAATTTGAACAGCCTTGGTAGAAGCTTGTTTGCTTGGCAGCTGAATTCCTGGCTGTGACATCTGCAGTGAGAACCCTCCAGCCTCCAGCTTGTCCCTGCCAGCTCATCTGCCTGTGTGCAGCTCCATGCTGCAAGCCGGGGCTGGCACCTTCTCCCGTGGAGAGCGGAGCACTGCAGGGCATGGAGTGGGGAGCAGGGCCAGCAGGAGCAAAAGTTGGATATTTTACTTGGACTTAATATTATAGGGAGGAAGGAGCTGTAAGGAAGGAGAGTAAGCAGAGAGAAAGCAGAACCAGCATCTATACAGCTCCTTATGTCTGTTCTTTCTCATCCAACACTGAAACAATCCGAGGCTTTCTTGAATCTCCACGTTTGTTTGTTGGCAAGTATCTGTATTAGCTGGTGATGAAGGAGGTATCCTACTTCCCTCAAATTTGCTGATTGAGTTTCCACCTCATACAACTGATCCCTATGGATGATAACAGACATCTACTGCTACCAATTACTTATTAGCACATGTGGTAGAGATCTGTACTTCAGACCTAATAGGTTTCAGTTCCATTTGGAGGTCACTAGGGTTTCATATAATATCATTTCTTTTCAATTAATGTGGGAAGTGACTTGGTAATTCCAGTAAATGACTAGGTACTAAAAGTAAACCTGTCTGGAAATACAAATTTCTGTCCAGCTGGAAATTTTAACAATTGACATTTTACTTGAGACAAAACAGAAAAAAATCACTGTATTTTTGTGGTAGAACATTAAAACAAATGCCCTTCTCATTTTTCTCTGTGAGTTATGTCCTCAAAGGGCTAACATGAAGAAAATAAGGTGATCAAAGGTTTTATGGAAGGACAATTTTGATCTCATAAATTATGTAAGGCAGGACTTAATCCAAAATTACCATTTGATATGGGTTAATTAAAGGAAACAAATGTGAAAAAGCTTGTTCTACTCTTGAACAGCTCATTCAGCTTGTCTTTAATGCAAATCTTCAGTGAGGTACCTGTCATGAAAATAAATGTCATTAAAAATGCATTGCTTGTTCACACACATGTAAACCAAGGAAAGAGTGTGCTCCTACCAGATGAAATTGATGTTACTCACCTGCAGAGCAAAGGTGATGTGAGTTTCAAAATGCAGTCTCTCTTGGTTTTGTCCAGGTTTACATTTTCTGAAAAATCTTTCTGTTTCACTCCGTGGGCTATCAGAGTCCTTAATGAATGTGGAATAATGGGGGGCTGCAAACTGATGGCTAAAGGGCAGACTTGGAGCAACAAGAGCTTGAAACCCACATTCCCTCTTTACTAGTGAACACATATTGCCAGAGGTTATATGTCCTTAGTCTACAACTTCCTTGAGATTTTCTATAACTTTGCATCGAATAGAACTTCAGATAAAATGAAACTGTGAAAGCAAATACTATTTGAAACTGTATAAAAATGTAAAAAATTATATTGGGCTTATAAATCATGACATCATATTATTATTATTCTCTTGGAGCAGTTTATGGAGCAGTAAAGCTACAATTCTGTACAGAGATGAAAGTCAATATCTATCTCCATCCCTGCACCAACATTAGTAGGAAATATTACCAGGCTAGGAAGGAAATAAGAAGAATATTAACTAGAGCCTTTTTTCCATATTATAGTCCCATATTACAAAACAAACAAGTATGTAGTCCTTGTTTGTATGCTTACAGAACTTCCTCTCCACAGAGCAATAAAGAGGCAGAGATTCCTGAATGTTTGGGAGGATGAGGCCTGACAATTGCAACATCACGGATAACTCGAGAGGCAGTGATCTCCGCCCCACTGTAAGGTGAGAAACTCTACTACAACACGTTTGTGTGGGAAGCAGGCATAGAAAGAATTCTAATGTTTTCATTGTGTTTTAAAATATATGTGTGAAGGGCACAGCAAAGCTTTTGTTTAATATTTATGGTCCCAAAGGCTTTATCCATTCATTCTGCATATGCTTTCCAGGGCAAGGTTACAGCTTGGTCACCTCAGTGAACCTTAGGTCAGGCCCCTGACCAGAAAGAGATTAAGATACAAAGTTGGCTGTTTAGCACATTAAATTCTGCTCGGTGTCTGGTACGGCCAGGAGGTGGCAGAGCAAGTCTAATTTACTGCATCTGAATGGCAGGCTCTGGGTATTTTCCAGTCTTGACGTTGTGGAAAGATGGTGAACTCCTGCAGTTCTCCCATTTGCACCGTTTAGTGGCAACTGCCTGCACACCACTCACAGCATTTGCAAGGCTATAAAGAGGCTTCCAGCAAGCTTGCAGAGCTCTCTAGGAAATGATGGCTGGGTTTTTTTTTTCTTTTTTTTTTTTCTTTCTCTTTTAAAATTATAATTTTGCACTGCTGACTCAACAATGCTGTTCCCTGGCAATTTGGCCAACGCATCCTTTCAGAGGCAAGGATGAGTCTTCCCTGTATGCATGTCCTTGCAAGCAAATTACACTGACCCTGCCCACAACAGCACCTGACAAAAGCACATCGTTCAAACAAGGGCCTGACAAGTAAGGATGCAGAAATATGTAATACATAATTCTGCATAATTGTTAATACAGCTGCCCTCTTCTTTCTCTTCTTGTTACTCCGTCACATGGTAAGTGACCCATGTGAAAAGCAGAGAGAAACCATGTGAGAGGGCAGAGCTGATGAACAGAGGGAAAAAGCACATAGTGTGTGACAAACTGGCCGATATCAACTGGGGTACTTTTTGTATCAACTTCAGCTGCAGTCAGCTCTGGGTTGGGTCAGCAGATGATGGGGCAACTGGGGGAAAAAAAACAAAGGTTGCAAAGAAGTGCTGCCATAAATTTGGTAATCGAAACTGTATCTACTTGTAAATTACTGTTTTAAAAAGCATTAGGCTTCAGCAAAACCTGATGTTTTCCTTAGAGCTACTGATGGTGGTTAGTAACAAACCCCCAGAGTTTAGCAACAGAAAGCAACCCCAAAATCTCGGTGTGTTAGGTTTAATGGACTGCAGCGACCCCAGGATAGATATTTATGCCTTCACAAAAGAAGGCATTTAGTGTCTTCTGCCTCTTATGCAGATTTTTTGTATGTCTGTTTCCCTGGGGCAGCTGTGACAGGGGAGATAGAAGAAGGGCAAGAGGAGAAGGTGGTAATCATTTTCTTAGGGTTTGATCACCTTTGAGAAAACACAAGACCAGTTTGTGTCTTGCTGTTTTAAGGGACTCAAAAGCCTGATAGATGGCAATGGAAATAGAGAGAAGAAGCTCCTTCAGTTAGGACTACAAAAGAAATAGATGATGCAGAGGTTTTTGAGCACAGGGTCAGATACAAAGTCAAGAGAACCATGCATGAGGGAGACAGGCAGTGAGGAGAGGTGAACAGAGGATTCTTTGCACTGAAACTACTGGAGTTATTATGCTCTAAATTCTGCATTTATTGTCTGCTGGCTTCAAAGCAGCAATGTACGATAGAATCTGACCCTAAATGGATGTAGTTGTCAGAATCAACAATAGGAAGCACAGATAGGAAGAGATTTGATATCTTCTCTACAATCCTGGCACTGGTAATAGTTACTGCTAGAACCCAGAACTCCCTCGGAGGAGGGAGGGAAACTGTATTTCTTCCAATACCTCTGCTAACAGCTCTGTTGTTTTTTAAATTCTAAGAAAGGACCAACTATATAGCTGGGAAGAAATCATACCAAGAAATCCCAGCACTGTTATTCTCCAGGGGTTTTCCACAACCTTCTAATGTTTTAGCCAAGTATAGATAAGATCTGTGCCCTGAACACTAATGCAGACTGTGCCCTCCAGACAGACCCACTCAGGCCTGGACAGAACTGCTGGGATAAGAGAAAAGGTCACCTGCCATGGCCTATGTGGCCCCTAACTGCTCTGCTAATACCAGATGCAGAGATGGCATCTGGAAGACCAACTTATGGCCACAGGCAACTGAAATGGGAGCAATTAGCACAAGCAGACAGACAGACTGTGGAGATCCTTGTAACTTCCAATTTCTCCTCACCAGGCTGGAGTTGAACAGGCATCTACCACTGAAAAGCTACATATCCTGTGTTTTCTCTGGTTTTTGTAAACAGCTCTGTGCGTGTTACTGCAAGTCCTTTCACATCAAACCTGGGACTGTGGCTGCCATGCCTTGCTTTAGGCATCCAGGTCCAAATCTCCCATCTAAAACAATGGTGTTTGGATTGGAAATGCTATTTTGATCCTTCTCTTTTTTTAGTTGCCCTGGCCTTGAGGATGATGGCTTAGAATAGCTGAAATATTTAAAAGCTCCGCTAAGCACTGTGCTGACAAAACAGCAATTTGTATGTGCTCAGGACTTCTGGCTAATCTCAGCACAGAGTTCACATGCTGAATGAATCTTCTTTTCTCTCATCATTCAGTGTATTAACTCGAGGTCATGCTCCACTGACACTTGCAAACAGCACCCGCCTCTGTCAGTCACAGCCACGCATAGAAGGAGCCTGAAAGGAATTAACTCTGTCTAATAAACATCCCTGGCTTGCACACAGCCCCTCAGGATGGAAGTGATAGCATGAGGGAGTGATGGCAAACTCTTGGAGGAGGCAATAGGGGTTAGCCTACAGAAATGGAAATCCTCCTGTTTGCAATGGTATCACAAATGCATAATGTCACAGATATTTCACTTATGGCTTGTTTTCAGACATCCACAAAATCCAGTAGTCGTGGCAAAGCCAGCTGCCTTTGTAGTCTGTGGTTACAGTTAAAAGAGACCAAATGACACTTTGCAGCCCTGTGATCCAAAGCGCAGTGCTCTGAATCACTTCAGGAGAAAGAAGCAGTGACAGCATTTAGTTCAAAGCTGTAAGAAAATGGAGAGAGCAGACCAATAACACCAGCAGTAAAAGAACTTTATTTCTTAAAGGAAAATTAATTCAGCAGCAATAAATAAAGGTGCTGCTCACAACAAAAACCTCATATTGCTGATGTGCAACATCACATAAATGTGAGGTTAGGAGATGTGAGAACATCTGTGCAACTCTTATCTAAGGGCAGATCAATTCTTCTCCTTTCCTCTTTCTTTCTTTCCTGTTTCATTCCAGAAGCTTCAGGAGACTTCTTCCTCTGGTACCAAACTAATTATTTTGGAAGTAGGAGCAATCATTTATATTCTCATCCCAGAATCACCAGGTACTTCATTTGAAAGTTGATAAGGCCTTACTGTGTATGTGCTGTAAGGAAATATATTGTTTGTATTTTGTGCTCCAACAACAAACTGAGCCTGTGAGAAGAGCTACTGAAGATCCCCATAGGAAATGGTCCAACCTAGTATAGGAACTCCGTACTTCTATCTTTTGTACTCTTTGCCCTGAATAATGATTTCTCTGACTAATGATAAAATCTGTCCAGGGCAAAAAGGTTAGGAGTATTCCATTCCAAACTAGAACGTTTGGATACTCTGGGTTTTTTTGCCTCCCTTTATGCTCAGAATATGTACAGGGTGGCTGGAAGGAAGTGACCAACTCTTCTGTGTTATTAATGTTACTTATTTGTCAATAGGACTATCAAGAACTGTCTTAGAAAAATATTAAAGCTGAGTCATATACCAATAAAAACAGACAAATTCACTCTGGCAGTTGCAATAGAGAATTTAACTTACTTTTGCAGTGCCTCAGCAGTGTGGCATATGGTTCTATGGTGATTTCATTTCATTTCAGAGTTTCTTTTTGACATAAGATGAAGTCTAATAACGTCTCAAATGCAGTTACAGGAAGAGCAAAAGCAACTCTTTTTATTATAAGCAAGGAACTCTCTGAATCTTCCTGCCACATGTAAAGGCACCTATGACTCTTGCTAGAGAAGTGAACAGTTGTTCTAAACATGCAAATTTGATCTGTGCAAAGACCTCTGCATCTCTAAAGTGCACAGGCAAGCAAGCAGTGGTTGAAGCAGAGGTTGTGTGTGGATCTCCTCCTGACTGTTTTGATCAAAAGTTCAAGGTGTGAAAAGCACTGGTGCTGCCTCAATTCTCCCATTTGTTCAACAAGATACAGCCTACGATTGATAACTATGAGATTCCAAAGTGAAAACTGACATGTTAAGCAGGTGATAGGATTTTTTACTGACTGAAATCACAAGTTAGAAGATTTTCTTTTGAGAAAATGTGCCAATTTTTAAGGCTACAGACAGCAAAAAGAATGGTGATGTTTTGCAGCCAGAATGCAAAATATTGAATGGCACAGTACTCCTATGGATCATGGGAAATGGAGGTGTTGGTTGTTTTGGTAAGTGCACAATACTGACTCTCTATGATTAAGTTGCTATTGCTCAGCTGGGCTGTTGTTCGCAGTAAGCTGGGTCTTGCTCATGCTGACTCACGTCTCCTGCGTTCTCAGCAGGGATTCGTGTTTCTTACCATTCCGGCCTCCAAGGTACTGAGCCTCCTGTATCCTGATGTGTGTGGGAGGCCTGGGATCAAACATCAGGGAGCAGGAGCAGTCACTGCCAGAGTTTCCTGATGTGATGTCAGACAATGCCCAGGTCTTGGGATCCAGCATGGATTTTTCCTCTTGAGAGGAGGGCGATGGGCGGAAGCCAGAATGTGAGTCAGAGAGGCACAACATTGTACTTAGAGAAGGATGGCCTTTTCAGTTAGTTTTATTGTTTTGTTTAAATGCCCAGCATCCTATATTATATAATCATAGGGAAACATCCAGGCCTTGACCATCAAGGGTGGCAGAAAGTGAACACCTATGAAAGTGAAGTAAGCACGTTTTCACAAGACAGTGTGGTGGGTGACTCCACAACCTCCATGGGCAGCATTTTCAATGTTTATTCCCCCTTTTGGTGAAAGAATTCTTCCTGATACCCAAAAAGACCCTCCCCTGGTACAACTTGAGGCCATTTCCACTGGTTGTCTGGGAGAAGAGGCTGACATCCACCTAGCTGCAACCTCCTTTCAGATGGTTGTAGAGAGCAATTAAGGTCACCCCTGAGCCTCCTTTTCTCCAGGCTAAACACCCCCAGCTCCCTCACTGCTCCTCATCAGACTTGTGCTCCAGCCCCTTCCCGAGCTCTGCTGTCCTTCTCTGGAGTCTCTCCAGCCCCCCTATCTCTTTCTTGTAGTGAGGGGCCCAGAACTGGACACAGGATTTGAGGTGTGGCCTCACCAGAACCAAGTACAAAAGGACACTCACTGCCCCAGTCCTGCTAGCCACACTATTGCTGATCCAGGCTAGGATCCCACTGGCTTTCTTGGCCATCTGGGCACAGCTGGCTCATGTTCAGTGCTGTCGACTAGCACTCCCTAGTCCTTTTCTTATGGGCAGTTCTCCAGCCACTCTAAGCCTGGCCTGTAGTGCTGCACGGGGTTGTTGTGACTGAAATATTGAAGTGTGACAAGTGGAACCAGACAAAGAGAGGTCAGTTTGCAGGAGCTGAAAGAAAAAAATGTGGCAGCAGAGCACAGTGGATTAAACAAGTCTTTAAAAGTGTGTAAGAGTGACATGCATGGGGCGATGGGGTTTTCTACCACTCTGCATGCCTCTTACTGCAACTGAACAACACTGGCCCTGAGTTACAAAATTTCATAGGACATGTAAAATTCTAATCCTGAGTCCTCTGGCCTCATTATGGTCTCTGTTGTAAGGGGCCCATCTGCACCTCATCAAAGTCCTCATAAATTTCTGGATAGGTTTGGGATAGATGACTAGATTATTGCTCTAATTTATCCATGTATACTATCAGTAGTTACCTACTTGTTCTTTTAATTAGGCTAGAATTTGCCAAAGCATATGAGAAATTGCTTATCCCACTGAAAACAGAATAATCTGCTGAGAGCTCACAGCCCATTCTTCAACTTTTGCATAAATATTTTTATTGTATATTTTTATGTTCTGCATTAAAAGTGTGTCAGTGGGGACGTGTGCTGGTTGTGAACGCTGTACTTCCCACCAGCACCTGCTTCTTGAGCAGACTAAATGTGGAAACATATTGTAATGGCTGAGCTGTGCAGACAGTTTATTCTCTGTTCTGCAGCAGCATGGGTAAAGCAGGAAAATTTGTATCTGTCTGAGTTGACCCAGAGGGAAACCTGACCAAGGGGCTTTAGCTTTGAACTGAATTCTGTTGTGTGTTGCAGGGAGACTCGTTTGCTTTAGCTTCTGAAAAGTAAGCATGACTGAATTTAGCCTTGAAAGATCCCACTGGGATGAAAAATAAAAGAATTTATATTAGAAAATGTCAAAATCAAAGTAGCAATTTCCTCCTCACTATTTTCTTTTTTTTTTTTTCCTTTTTGCCAATCATAAATGATTGTCCCAAATGCATTCAGACTTCCCTGATGGCCTGGGTTATGCCATGGCATTGCATTCTGCTGTAAATCAGCTCCTCATCCCAGGTTTGTGGCTTGGCTGTTGAGGATGGCACTAGAGCAGTACAGCACGGGCTGGAGGAAGGGGAGTCGTGGACATCCTGTACCAGCAGGGTCCCTGCCTGTGTGACACTGTGACCCTGCAGGCAAAGGAAAAAAAGTCAAACCCTGGCAGCAATGGGATAAAACTGCTTAGAAACCCTCAGTTATGGGCTGTCTTGTTGACCTGCTGGTCCAGCAAGCAGGCTTGTCTAATTAATTTGGGAAAAAAAGGTGAATTAATTTGACTTAAATCCTTGGATGATATAAATTGACCTAAGCTTCCAAATGATTGTGCAACAGCTCTCTTTCTGCACATGATATACAAAGAAATGCCATATTCTCCCCATTTCAAAATCCTTGCAGAGCTTCAGTTGTGTTTATCCCAACAGAGCCCATGTTGTCAGCATGCTTAGGTTTTGTTGCCTGCCATTGATCCTTTCAGGCCTAGCAAAAAGACATTGCATATTTGAAGTCCATCTCCCTGAAAGCTGCCTCAGCCAGAGGCTGTCTATGTTTGCCAGCTGATTGAAGATCCACCGAGGCATTGATTCACCCAGCACCTCTCCTCAGGATACTCTCCATGAAGAAACCTTTCTGTGAGGGACAAGGTTTGAATAAGCCTTACTACAAGGAGTGCAAAAGGAGGCTAAATTCCCTTTCTTTTTGCCACACACTTACTTATTCCATCACTTCACTTAGGATTTTACTGAGGTTATCATATCGAATACTGGCATAACCTAGAATATGCTGGAGGGAAGCAGCTTCACAGGAAACAAGTTGGTTTCCATCTGGGATCTTTCAGAAGTGGTCTCTTTTCCTCACTTCTTTTGAGCTGGTTAATTAAACACACTGACCACTCATGCCACAGATTTTTTTACACTTACCCATCTTAGAGGGAATTTTTTTGTAAACAAAGCTAAGGCAAGATTTATGTGAATTGGAGGAGGAACCCATTTGCAAAGTCAAATTAGTGAAGAATATAAGAGCAACATTGCATGCTTTTATGTAAAATAATATCTGATGGTTCTTTTGGTGAACTATGGCTATTTGAATTGATATTGGAATCTGTGGTGAGATTCTCCTCTAGACCAAATATACGGTCAGTATCGCATGCCCAATGCCCAGTAAAGCAGGGCCTTTTAGAGACACTGTGCAGACTGAGACCTCTTTCTCCACAGAGATGGTATAGAATAGCTTCACACTGTTCCTTTTGTCCAGTTCCCATCTCTTCTCACAGCAAAATTCCTCCTAGAAGGGAGAAAGAGAGTTCATTCTTAGTGGTCTGGAGTGAGAGCAAATTTTACTTGTGATATTCTGGACAAACAATACCTTGAATGGGTTGAAAACCACTACCTCACATATTGCTCAATTTATCACAACTGTAAGACTATAACAAAGACATTAGATCGTGACCCATGTAGCTCTATGTTCATTACCCACATAGCCATGGGGCAGATTCTTTCATTTGTCAGATTTGGCATCTTTCATTTTCTGATTGTTCTTTTGCTGGGAGGGAGGCCAGAATTGCTTTAGTTCTGATGTGTGTTCACAGAAAAATGTATGTTGAATTCTGAATGAAAAAAAAAAAAGAATAGGAAAAAAGCATAGGTATTTTAATGGCTGCATCACACTCCAAAACAACAACAGATATCACAAAACTACAGCACATCAGGATGGGTGTTCTTATCAAAAGGAAAATTGACCAATTAAGTCACCAAGAACTTTTTTTTTTGAAAGCGCTTAGACCAAGCAAGAGCTGCCCATCTGAGCTCACTACATGTGACAGACCCGCTTTGACATCTGGGTGTGGCTTTGGCAATAACCTCTCGAAAAAAAAAATCAGTGCTTGGGCACTTCAGAGAGCAGCACCATACAGAGGGCACTGTGGCAGAACAGAAACATTTGGGAAATGCTCCCATCACTACCCATGGTTTCACGTCTCTGCAGAATCCTTCTCTCGTACGTGAGCTGAAAACATACTTCAAACATACATCAGCACCTTTCCATTCATTAAGGTATTTATGTAGAGGTAGGATCTGCACTTGAGTCTACCTTGAGGGTGTAATTGTGTGTTGCTAATGTAATGGCTAGAGCTGGTGATCCAAACGGCAGCATATGAAAGGTCAATGTGCAGAATGCAAGGTTGTGCAGAGCAATTGGAGGAAAAATGGAGTCTGATTTAACAGAGTAAGAAGGAAGAGGGAGGGCAAGGGCAGTGAATGAGAGAGTGACAAGATGACTTCTAAAAATGAGCCCTGTAGAGGTAAAAACAAAAGCATTAACTCCATCAGGTATATCCAATGAATGTCTTAAAAGGAACGATTACAGATAAAGGAAGAAAGACACAAAACCCAGGAGTTGGCCATTTAAATGATGTGCATGCAGATTTCAGAGGAGCTGTTTCCACATATATAATCATCATCATCATATACATTATGTGTACGTCCTCATGGATGCCCTTAAAAAATCATAGGCAATGGCATGCCTTAAAAGCCAAGTCCCAGTATAGTATTCTGATCTTATATACCCTAGTGAATGTCCAAAAGAGGTTTCTACTAAGAGTCTGCATGGCACAAATGAAAGCAGGACTTAACTCCTACATTTGTGTCATGTTTGCCAGTGTACTTTGCATTTTCTCATGTGCCATCTGACAAATCCATGTGACTCTCAATTCTCCTGACAATCTGAAAATGTCAGAACCCAGTGCAACATTATTACAGGGATTTATTTATTTCCCAGATATTAAAAATAGTATCATACCCTAAAAAAAAATCAGGCTAATTGTGTGAACCCATGAGAAACTCTTTGAGAGCAGCCCTGCAGAGAAGGACTTGGGGGTTCTCATAGATGAAAAGCTGGCCATGAGTCAGCAGTGTGCACTCCCAATCCAGAAAGCCAGACTTATCCTGGAGGGTGATTCTGCTCAGGTGACCCCACCGGGAGTGCTGCATCCAGGCCTGGGGTCCTTACTGCAAGATGTGAAGCTGCTGGAAAGTGTCCAGAGGGGGTCCAGGAAGATGATTGGAGGGCTGGAGCACTTTTCCTATGAGGACAGGCTGAGAGAGTTGAGGTCGTTCAGTCTGGAAAAGACCAGGCTCCAGGGAAACTGCATTGTGGTTCTTCTCTACTTAAAGAGAGCTTATAAAAAAGAGAGTGAACAACTTTTTGCATGGGAAGATAATAATAGTACAAGGGGGAGCAGTTTTAATCTAAAAGAGGAGAGATTTAGATTAGACGTTAGGAAGAAATTCTTTACTGTGAGCATGGTGAGATACTGGTGCAGGTTTCCCAGAGAAGCTGTGGATGCCCCATCCCTACAAGTGTTCAAGGCCAGGTTGAATGGGGCTTTTTAGCAACCTGGTCTAGTGGTTTGCATCCTTGCTTGTGGCAGGGAAGTTGGAACTGGGTGATCTTTAAGGTCTCTTCCAATCCAGGCCATTCTATGACTATGATTAATTTTCTAGTGATCACTTTTGTGCTTCTGTCACTGGTTTGAGGTGCTGTCATTCACTTTGATGTAAAATGGCTTGGACATGCTTATAAGGTTTATTTCAGTTTCTGATTAAATATTTCAGTTGCTACATAGCTCTTATCCCCATAGCATTTGGATGACTACATCACTTGTTTAGGGCCAACTCCAGTGGAATTAAGAATTTAAATCTCATTAAAATTATGCAACCAAAAAAAAAAAAGAAAAAAAGAAAAAGGATCATTTATTTTCTTTGTTGGTTGTTCTCTTGCTTTTCTGCAGTTGGAAAAACTCGCTTTTGGAAAAGAAAAACTCTATCCAACAGTATTAACCTGATACAATTGCAGATGTTACAATATACAGTCACAAGTCCATTTGTTGTATACTCCAAATTGACTCAAGTTCTGTATCCTTGCAATGAGACAAAGGACTGCGATGGGTCCATGACAGTGATAATACCATAACCAAGGAATAGGCAAGAAAAAGACAAATACAACTTCGACCCTCTCTCCTTGTGCATGATGCTCCTAATCATGTCGATTTCCAACTAAAAATGGCCTGAAAATCATCTTACCACACTGGTTTATGTCAGATAAAGATCTGGTCTAGTGTATTACCAGACATTTCATTGTTGCCATACACTGCCATGGCCTCAGAAGGGCTGGCAGGAGGTGTTTTCATGGACATGGAATTTTCTGAAGTACTCTGAGTTTCCTCAGGTCACAATTTTAAGTGCTGCAGCATAAACCTGTATCTCAGGAGGGAGGCAATTCACAGCAGTTATGTGGAAATCAAGATAGAAAAATCAAGCTAAATTCTTGGCATGCCTTGGTGAAATGGAAGTAGTTCTCAGAAAGCCTATTCCCTTCACAGTTCCAGTGTTGTAGTTTCCAGTTATGGAATTTGGTCTTGGGAGAGACTGTTGCTGCAGTGATTTACAAGGAGCTTTCAAGGAAATACAGGATGCAGGTGTGTTAGAGGGATTGCAGGCCACCTTGGGGATCCATCATCTGCGAGGATGGACCAGTCTGTCCCTTCAGAGTCAGAGACCTGATGCTCAGGACAGTGTATTTATTGTATTTTCTGCCAGTGCCTCATCTGATGGTCAACCTTATTGAAGTTTCTGTTCCAAACACTCAGCAAGAGTGCACAGCTGTCAATACTATTACAAAGTTATACATATAAGAACAATTATATGTACATTGTACATTATATGTACATGTACAACATACATGTATATTATTATATACATTTTCTACATATAAGAACAATTTCTGACCAAAAATGTTCTTTCACGTATGTCTGGGATCCACTAAGAGCTCCAGTTAACCCTCCTCACTTTTAAATATCTGACAGGTGAAGCTGGCAGGGCAGAGTTTTCAACTGGGCCCCCCTTATAGCTCCTCATTTTCCAGAGGAGTGTTTCTTGCATGCACCAAAATTGTCTTTAAGGATCGGAGAAAGCATGAAAAGGATTTTTCAAAGCAAACAAACAAAACAAATTCTGACTGGTCTCTTTATCCTTTAGCTGGAAGCCACTTCTTCTAAGGGAATCTCATCCAAAAACAGAGTAATCATAGCTGTGACACTGAGAGTAAAACAACAAGCAATTTCCTGTACTTTTGTCTTTCCCATTTTCCACAAGTGCAAATAGATCCAATTACTTCCTCAAAGTTTGATGAGTTCCACAGTGAGGCCAGTGATTAACTGCAAGGGAAATTTTTACTTCGCCCCTTGAACTTCTGCTTTTTTAGTAACCATTGAGCCATTCCACAGCAGCACTGAACGTCAGTCCTAAATAATCACCTGGATGTTAACATAAGGGGAAAGGAAGAGGTGGTGGCAGGAACAGCCCAGCCAAAATGCTGCAGATGAAAGACTTTCCATATGGCCCCCAAGTGTTGTGCGTTGGGAACGAGTTGAGTCATGCTCTGAACGCCAGAGCATGAGTAAGAAAGCTCAGCCCCCTCTGAAGCTTGGTTTTATTGATGAGCTGACATCAGGTCCTGTTGCCAGCCAAGCTCCCCTGAGCTGAGTCTCTGTGACTTCCTCTACACTGGTCCTCTCTGCCAAAATAGGCATTCTCATCCACCTGCAGCCAGGGCCAGCCAGAGCCACAGTGACTCAACAGAGCAAGGAGAGTGGCCTGCAGGAGTTCTGCCTCACCTGCTCATACAGCATTGCCGTAATACAGGAATAAAGACTGACTTCAGGAGCAGCAGGGGAAGAGGAAGGGAAGGTCTTCTGTGTGCTGGCCCCAGTTTTCATGCTGAACTTGTACTGCTGATTGAGGGCCTTTATTTGAGGTGCTGATGCCATAGGTTCTAACTTTTATATTTTTCAAATCCTGTACTGCTAGTGTAACTCAACTTTCCTGTAGCTTGTTAAATGCTGTTCTCTCATGCTCACACAGACATAACAAAGCCTCTCCAGCTTGCTCTCCAAGGACACCCAGACCAAGAACTGTAAACCATCATCTTGGGGAGGGGGGGAAAGCTTGGGGAAGCTACACCATTGGCTGGAGTTCTGGTTGGTGAATTTATGCTGATATAAAAGTGTCACAACTCGTGACCTGTTGTCCATTTTGGGATCCACTGGGGCAGGACCCTCTGGAGCCCAAAGTGTACATCTGAAGGCCTTTCAAATAAATCCCTCTTTTATTCCTTTATTCCTATCTAGTCTCTGTTTCTAGGTAGCCATTTAAGGCATCAGTGCTGACTAGTAAACTGGTTCAGGTAACTTGAGAATGACCATGATATAAAATACCTTTGGAGGGTTTTCAAAGGAGGTGGATTCCTGATGAAGTACATGGGGTATTGGGCAGTGGGTGCCCTGACACTCATAGCAGGTTGCAGGTTGGCTGGAGGGAGGAGGCAGACACTGGCCCAAAGTGTGGCTTTCCTACCAAGCCCTGGCTGATGCTGCTCTGAACCAGGTGGGTCTGCCATTTGGATGAAAAGCACCCAGACCACTCTACTTATGGAAACCACGTCTTCTAAGCACACTGGAGGAAGCAACATTTGGCTCATTTGCTAATGTTCCTATTAAGAGGGTGACTTTTTTCATAAGAGAGCTAGCATTTCTTCAGTCAGTGTAGAAAGAAGACCACCGATCTAGTCCATACTGATTTACAGTGCTCTACTACTCATCACGACACCTATGTCAACAAACTCCACTGGGGAAGAATAGCAAATGGAGCATGTTCAGTCAGTAGTTTGGAATAAGAGTGAGAAGGGACTGAAAGATTCATGAACCAAAAAGAGGGCAGTCCTGAATAGCTAATTCCATTGGGTTTATTTGCTGAGAGCAAACATAAAGTGAGAGAAAGGTGATGAGGCCAGACAGACAGGGATCTACTGAGTGCCAGGGGGATGGCAACAGGTGCTGCAGGCACTCTTCCAGCTTGCTTGACAGCTCTGGGGCCTTAACAAGGGGGCCCTGGAGTAAAACCAGCATAGTTACAGACCATGAAAACTTACCCACCCATAACCACCAGCATTTGAAAGTCCTCTCCTCCTTTAACTCGAGGTGAATTCTTTCTCAACAGCTCCCCTAGCCACTGACCTTTTTGCTGGCACTGTTGGGCAGTGGTTGCTAGACTGGATGATAGTCTTTTGCGGCACGAATTTGAGCAAGGCTCTCTTTGCCACTCTGCCCCCTTTGCCAACCCCCTAGAAAGTTTCTCTGAATGGGAAGCTGAGGAACACGCAACGACTGTGCTACCTCTAAACCTCTCCGTCCCATCTTCTTCTGTATGGGTTTACTGAATGGGTGAGGAAAATGCAGATGCACTGGTGGTTTTTCTTGACCTAATGACCCTCTAGGAACTGGTGCAAGACTTTGGGCTTCCCTGAGCTATATGGAGCATGAGGACAACAGAAGAATGGTACATGATCTCACCCACAGCTCTCCCTCTGCGATGCTTTCATTACTTCCATGCAAAACCTATATGCCAAGACCCAGGCTAGGACTTTACACAGAACACCTTTTAGAGGTCCATCTAAATCAATCATGATGCAGATTTCTTCAAAAGAGATTTTACTGCACCACCATCAGTTGTCTGGAACAGAAAGAAAATTAGGTGAATATTCACCTGGCCTGGGACATTGCTTATGTAAATGTAGTTTCAACTGAATATAAAGTTAGCCAATACTTCTTGGCCAAATTATTCTGCAGAGTCACTTGCTCTGCAGCTGCTGCATCCTCCTGCTCTTACATGGCAGCATTTCAGCAGTATTTGGAAGGGAAGCATCTGCCTGTCACAGCATTACGCCGAGCTTTGGGATTCTCCCAAGTGGCACTCATTACATCCGTGTACGGGGATATTATTAGCGTATTTTCATCCAGCAACAGTCAATGTCAGATTGCTTCACGATGAGTTCAACAGGCATCAACATTGCAAAAAACACCAGACAAATGTCTTTTTACTTGACCTCTTTAATACAGTCATAGATCATTTGCATGTTTAACATCTCTCAAAACCTCGATGCATGTGTGCTTACAAAACAGATATCTTCTCACTCCTTATTTTCCTCCTTCAAGTGCCATGAGAAATTATTTAAGGAAGTTTTAATGAAATGCGTCTGTCACTTATGAAGATAAATAGCCATAGTATGGCTTTCCATTACTGGAAATGGCAGAATTAAATTAGAAAATTACAATCCTCAGCATCTTCCCTGACTTGTTTCTGCATAATGTGTTAGAAAATATGCCCACATAGGCAGAATGCTGCAATTCCAATGGAGCATGTCATAAAACAAGACCCCTTTTTATGGTTGTTTTGTTAGTTTGCATTGAGGAATTTTTTCCCATAGATGATTTTTGGTCCTGTTTCTGGGCAAGGAAGCCCAATTAATAAAGGGAACCAAACAAGAGTGGCAAATAGATAAAAGTTTCTCTCTCTTCCAAAACCTAAGTTCTGGAATTTGTTCTACATTGTCTCCTAAGCCAAAAGGGAAGACCATAGTAGAGCATATTATCCAGACTGTATAATTCCTCATTTCCTATTTAAAGGGCATCTCCATTACATGGAATAAAACAAGTGTAACCATTAAAGTCCTTGGGGCAACGCTTTGGACAGTAGGAATAAATATTGTACTCTGAGTCTTCATAGACAAAAATATGGCTGTTAAAGGAGACATGGACAGTGGGATGATGTGTTTTTTACAATGGAATGGCCACCTCTTAGACCCTCATTAGCAAGCTGGTCTTTTTGCCATCAGAAGAAGGTTGTTGGTAATTAGTTTTGTCTTTTTAAGTGAAGAGTTTGACTCCTTAGAGTTTAGCCCAGTTAGAGTGAGCCAGAATGTGATTTGTATCTTTTAGCACTGCCAGTCCTGGATTCAAAGAGGTAGCAATTGAAATAAGCACATAATAGGAACCGTCTTGTGTTTCTCACCTGTGCTTCCAGCTGGTAATGAAGGATACTTGCAGAACTTACTTGTGTCCCTCAGCCCTCACACCCACTCCACACCAGCAGGGTATGCTCCTGCTTCCCTGCTCCATTGACCTCTGACTCACCCAGCACCCTTCCACTCATTTTCCTGACATTTCTTTCTTTCTGTTTTTAGGGCACGTGAGTTTTGCATTTTTTTGTGGCACTGGAGATGGATTCAGCAGAAGCAGGAGTCATTTGTCTGCGCCCACTACCCAAACTCAAATATCTTTCTAGGTACGTTCCTAATGTGCCTTCTTCCCTCAGTTCCTGAATAAATACTTTAACTACTGTGCTTTTATTCCAAGCTGGTCACCAATGCTGCAGTGCCCTCACCAGCTGGCGTGTGGCTGTTCCGCTGCCGTTCCTGCTGAGCCCAGCACTGCCTGTGCATGTCAGGAATGCTCAGCCAGGAATCCTGCAGAAATGAGGCAGGACTGCCTTGCATCAGGTCTTGGGGATAGCCAAATGCAGATGAAAAGGTGTGAGCAGAGAATGTGAGAGCAGAGAATGTCCTTGTAACTACTGAATTATATCATATCATATCATAGAATGGCTTAGATTAACAGGTTAAAAAGGGAGAGAAGAAATTTTCCTATCTTCTCTTAAAAATAATGCTTATTTATTTCCAACGAAAATAATGTAATTTTTGTTGTTACTGGTTATTCCAATCTGTCAAATACCTGAAAAATCCCAAAGATTCCTGTGAGAAAAGGTGGTGTGTTTGTGGCTGTGTGTGTGGCTGTGCAGTAACTGAAGGTCTCAATATATTGAATACATTTTGGGCAATCCCAGGGCTCTCTGAGAACAGGAGGGAAGCAGACAAAACATATGGGGCACGAAGATGGGCTTGTTGAGAGATGAGAGCTTTTAAAGCCCCAGCTGCTTTCCTTTCAGCCTCATCTTAATTGAACTGCTCAGATAATAGCAAAACTGCATGAAAGTAAATGCTGGTTATCCCAGCTTTGACCTTCAGTAATCCTCCAGGAGTGTGAATAGGGAAGCACAACACTTCACTGTTTCCCTGACTATATAAAGGAAGAAATACTCAGATTTGAATACTCATATGAAGAGGAACAGTATAATAACTGTATAAATGACAAGTATAAATAGCACCAAAGTCACAGAGAAACAGCATGAGCAGTGGTCAGTGTGGCAAGTATCTGTTCTCCAGCAGGGATCACCATTCGGTTCTTGCAGATGGGAACACACTTCTGTAATGCTCCCAATTAATGGTGAGATTTCATTTGAGCATTACATCCCAAGGTTAGCATGTCTTGGTGGCTTATCCTAGGAAGCTTTGAAATTTGATCACCTCTAAGTTGCCTGACACTGCTCTGCATGTTATTAATCTCACAGTGACCAAACTCATAAAAACCCAGCCTTACTATTTAGCTCTTTGGCTTTCTCCCTAGCATATTCTACAGTCACTACATCCAGTGCAGAGAAGCCTTTTTATTTTTTCTACATGTGATGCTGTTTAGGTTAATCAAGTTTTGTTTTCCTCTGTCCCTTCATGCAATCTGGCCAGAGGTGGGATGAACAACTTCTCCTCTATGCCTCCTGCCATTTGGAACAGGCTTGTTGGTATTTCTCTGCTTCAGTGGCTTTCCATCTCATTCTAAGTTTCAGCTGAAAACTCCTTCCTTCTCCCTTACTTCTGTCTTCCTGCTCTTATTTATCTCTGAAGCTACATTACTGGTTTCTGTAAAGCAGTTGAGAGATGGACTTTGCATGACTGACAGAATTGAAAGACTTAATCCTTTAACTTTTACTTACTAAGATATATGCCTGTAGTGGAGACAATGGCCTACTGGGGTTAGCAGAGTCTTCAGGATCAAGGGTCTCTGCAGACCAAGTGGGCTTTCTTCTTGGATACATGAAAGAAAGGGTAAAAATTTAATTTAGAGGATTCCCAATTGTAAATGCTAACATCAACTCCAGCTCTCATGGGCTTCACAGGCTACAGGGATACTGCACCACTCTGCTGCCCCAGCATGGACTTGGGAGCCAGCTGGCCCTGTATAATTAGCCGATCAAGAAGGTAAATGACCAGTGATGAGCTGTAGGATGCCACAGACAGGTTGTAGGATGGACATGGCCTTTCATGTCAGATCCTGTCACAGGTCAAGTTAGACGGAAGGAGAGGCTGGCAGTAGTATCCAGAATGGCCTGAGAGGCAAAGAGTTTTTTCAAAGGGAAAGGCAGGACTGAGTTCTGTCTAGGCTTATTTTAAAACTCTGTCCTGCAAGAAGCTTCAGCATGAGGGTATTGGGTTGGAAAATGAGGCTGGCAGCCTTATAAAAGTGCTGGCAAGTATGGAAAGGAAAATGCTATGGAAAACTAACCCTATAGTGTGGATATGGGCTTCCTTTGCACTTCATAGCTGATCTTGGAGGGAAAGTCCCTGGTTGACTAGTGATGATGCAGAATGGTTACTGCCTTGATTAAATACTGACTTTTTCCATGTCTCACCATGCTGAAAGCCTTTGGGATTTTGATTCAGGTTTGGATGCAAGGAACAGGAAACAGCACCACACAATGGGGCATGTTGCTCTTTGGCCATAAGACAAAGAGGATAAGATGAATGCTGGGCAAGAGGCATTCTTGTAGCAACAGCAACATCACTTCATCGCCCTCTGTGTTTCAAAGTGTCAAGACTCACAGGAGGACCTGTATCCTGATTAGTCACTGTGGAATGACTGCTTGGTCTTACTCCACCAGCCCTTGCCTGGCATTGAATGTTTTTCATGCCCTATCAGGAGTCTTAGACTGTCATCAAAGTTTTTCAGCTGCAGCCATCATCTAGGGCAGGCAGAAAGCAATAGATTGACTTTGTCAATAATATTTTGGGTATAATAATATTCGAGATATGTTAGATTAAATTCTCAAGTGGTCTTAGGCGGTGCACGAGCCTGTGCCCCTGAGTAAAAACTGAACTAGGAGAAAATTACCCACCGACATTAGATCAGTAGAAGCTTTTAATTCTTTGAAGAATGTCTATTCATCTACCTCTGCTTCCTTATGATATTTCAGGGCAAAGAAGGAAAAAAGCTCAGGTCGTGGTTTAACTTCAGTGGGAAGCGGATAACCACACAGCTGCTCACTCACTCCACCTGTCTCCCAGAGGGTGGAGAATTTGAAAAAAATATTTAAAACTTGTGAGTTAGGAGCAGTTTAATAATCGAAACAAAAATCCCCATAATAATAAAACATAATAAAAACCATAATAGTAACAAATCGTGATAATAATTATAATAATAACAACAACAATAGCAATAACAGCAACAATAATAATAATAATGGAAAGGAGAAGCAGAGAGAGATAAAACCCAGGAGAAACAAGTGATGCACAACACAATTGCTCACCACCCCCTGACCGATGCCCAGCTCATCCCCTGGCAGCAATTGGCCCCTCCTGGCCAATTCCCTCCAGTTTATACACTGAGTATGACGTTCTGTTTTATGGAATAATATCCCTGTGGCCAATTTTTGTCAACTGTCCTGGCTCTTCTCCCTCCCAGCTTCTTGTTCTCCTTGCTGGCAGAGCACAGGAAACTGTAAAGTCCTTGATTTTTAGAGTAAGCCTTCCTAGCAACAACTAAAACATCAGTGTGTTATCAACATTATCCTCATCCTAAATCCAAAACAGCACTTACAAGCCACGAAGCAGAAAATTAACTCTATCTGAGCCAAAACCAGTACAACCACAGAATCAAAATTATGTATGAAGTGGAAAAAATTCTTTCTGTCCCTGGCAGGTAATCAGTAGAAGCTCCAGAGCATGGAATAAATTTTACGTAAACACATAATGTAGCAACACCTTTTTTTTCAAATCCACTTGGTGTTTCAAGGACTCATATCACAAGTTTAAATTGAAGTTTCTGCCCATCACTACTCTATTTGAAAGGCTATTCCAGAATGTTATTCTTCCGATGGTTGGAAACCTTCCCCAATTTCCAGTCTAAATTTATTCATGGCCAATTTATATCCATTTGATCTTGTTCCAGCATTATTCTTTAGGTTAAATAATTCTCCTCCCTTCCCAATATTTACTCCTCAATATATCTATACAGTCATTTTCTCCCATCTCCAGTCTTGTTTCACAAGGCCAAACAAACCAACTTCTTTTTTCTCTTTTCGTAAGATAGATCTTCTGTTGCTGAAGAAAGAAACCCTTCTCCTCACCCCTGCTAACTTCAGTTTCTCTGCTTTGAACAGAGGTGGCAGGAACTGTGGTCTCTGGTATTTCCCTGCCTCCACCAACAAGGGCTGGCCCAGTGCACCTTAGATTCAGACTGGCTTTTCACCACTGTCTCTCACTCCCAGCTCCCAGTCATCTGGCACTGGGATAGAATCACAGCTTTTCAACATTGGCAACACATTATTTCTGTGTGATTTGCTTGGATGTCAAAGGATATGTGTATTAGGAAGATTAAAGTTGCACTTTCTTCTATAGTAAATTTGTTGTTTTATGCAGAACAGTTCCCAACAGAAACATTCTAAGGAAAATTCTCAGAGTGGAAATTTCCATTCTCCCTTCCCATGAATACAACGTGCTCTTAAATTGGAAGCCTAACTCCTAAGAGGACCTAGTAAGCAAACACAGAGACAAGGCTATTTTGGACCTTGCTTTGGAGAAATGTGGGATTTTCTGGCTTGTTTCATTTTAATTAAAGTAACTTTAGAGGAAGATGAAAAACAAAGACTTGTAAGTCTGAAGTGAATGGAAATAAAACAGTCTCAGAAGTCCTAATCTCCAAGGGCCTTGTCTCAGCTTCAGGAGGCAGCTGAGCTTGCTCTGCACCTCTCTGGATTAGAGCCTGAGAAAAGCAAGTGCAGAATGCAACTGAAGCTTAAATTGCTTTAAAACAAGCAAATATGCTAGCAAAATGTGTGCTCATTTGTTGGGGATAGTAGGAGAAATAACTATGTAGGGAAGCAGGTTTCCTTCTGTTGTTGTTTGGGAGATTTTGGTTTTTCTTGGGGTTAATATTATAAAGCAATTAGGAAAGGATGCACTGAAATGGTGCAATTCAACATGTGATTAAAATAGAGTAGTTTCAACTGGATTTTCTTGTTTTCTTGCTTGGATGCCTATCCAAGCATTCATTAGAGTTAGGCTGAATACTGAATGTGGTTGAGAAATGTCCAAGAAGATGCCAGCACTACTACTAAACTGTGTGAGCATTCTGCATGGCCAGACTTTACACTGACCTGTGAAAATAAACTTTTTCACACTGGTTGTGCTCAAGTTTGATGCATAGATGAGATAGAATTGGACTTCTTCATGCTAAATGTTTGAAAAAGAGGGAACAGATCTCATTCTTCAAGAGGCTGGAGAACAGCTGCCAGTTCAGGGTTGGACAGTTTTCTGTTTGAGTATTGCACTTCTTGAAAAATGCAGATTTAATTCAGTCAAAATCTGATTATGAACCATGTTAGTAAGTGATTTGTTAGCAACAGACATTTTTGACTGAAGGCTAAAATTGTTTGTTTGCTATTTTCCAAAGGAGAAAGTTTCACTAAAATATTTACGCTTATGTTTTGAAACAGGACAAACAAAACTAACCTAAAAACAACCTGACATTTTATTTGGTTGAAATGATTGATGAGAGGAAATGGAAGAGGGGAATAAGGGAGTATTTCATACTGGAAAACTGCTCTCCTTTGTTTACCTGTTTGTTTCAGGTCTGAATAAATCAAACCACTTTTTGATGTGTTGGTTTGGCCAGTGCTCTTTATCCTCAGGGCTGTCAGTCAGTCTCAGAGGACCTGCAGAACAATCTCCCTGGATCATACTTACCTGTGCCCAAAGCTGGTATCTGAGGGGTTTTGGGGAAGCCACAACTTTCTTTTTAATGGACCTGGATGCATTTTTCTGACATCAGTTTTATGACCCTTTGAATCCAGCTAAGCCCTTGTCCTGTCCCACTATAAAGGGGGAAGCTGGGAAGGATTCTTTTGATAGACTTTCTGACGAAAAATTAAGCACAAAACATGGCAATATTGTATCTGAAAACCATTTATTGAAATAAAAGAGGGATAGAAAAGAGGGCAGAGGGGGAAAGAAGACAAGGACAGCATTACCACAAGGAATTCTGAGCGCTCTGCCAGCATCAGCTCAGCAGACAGAGCGTACATGCTGCGTAGCTCCCGTGGCAGACTGGGGTGATTTTCAAATAGCAGCAGGCTGCCTGTCCCTTCTGGTGGCGAAGAACAGGCTGCTGTGGGTACA
Organism: Vireo altiloquus; assembly: GCA_013396875.1. Classification (NCBI taxonomy): domain Eukaryota; kingdom Metazoa; phylum Chordata; class Aves; order Passeriformes; family Vireonidae; genus Vireo; species Vireo altiloquus. Next base: position 905,407 of record VZRF01013949.1, read on the forward strand.
GGAGTGCTCCTGGAGTGGTTGGAAGCTTTCAGAGTCAGGACGGTGGCTGGCAGCAATGGCTGTGGCTCAGGGAATGCGGCTGGGTACGAGTGGCAGCGGCAGTGGACAAGCCAGTTGGCAGGAACGGTGACCCAAGGCAAAGCAGGCACAGGCAGGCAGGTAGGACCGCAACAAAGTGAGGAGGGGAAGGGGCCAAGCTGACCCTCCAAGCGACCCAAAGCAAAAAGACCTTATGGGGTTGAGACTAGCTGCTTTTCATGTGCCTCCAAACTCGTCCCCTCTCCCAGCTTCCTGGCCTGGTCTTTGGCAGGAGAGGCTGCTCGCAGTCCAGTCATGGAAGTCCCCTCTCTGCCCTGACTGGCTTCCAGGGCAACACAGTTCCTTACAGGAATTTTCTTCACCTCATTTGTGACACACATTGCGCATATATATATTGGTCCCTCTCAGCCCTGCACATCTTTGCAAAGTATGATACACATTAGTACTTGCAACAGTCTCTCAACTGTATACCATGCATACAACAGTGATCTTAGCTCATTTTCAAGACAGATAATTAAGATTCAGTAAGATTAAATGACTAACCCATTGTTACTTTAATGATTCATTTGTGAAGTGTAAATGATTAATTGGAAGCTCTTGCCTTGCTTTCACCTGGCCAGAATGATTCTATCACAATGCAGGGAATAGACCATAAACAAACCTCTCCATCAGAAATCTGTAATCTTTTGTTGATGGCTTGCTTGGCAGGCTCTATAGATACTCTGGGACATCTTCCAAGCAGAGCCCAAAGAAATTAATTGTATCCTAACCTGTTTTGAAATATAGGTCAGCCTTTCATGGCTTTGCTAAAGCAAAGGCAATCTTAATCATCTAAGACAGTAAAACCTGGAAAAGATGGAAGTTTTTAGGCTCTCCCATTGAGGATCTTCCAGGACAAAATAACATTCAGTCTGCCTTGGAGATAGCCTTACCTTTAAAAAAAAAAAAAAAAGGGAAGGCAAGGGAAGGGAAGGGAAGGGAAGGGAAGGGTGGAACTTCTTTTGTTAGCTTCTCCAACTCTTTCAGTTTCTTTCTTCCTAGCTGCCTTTCAATTCCCAGAGCAGGAAGCCAGTTTTTAAAACTGGAAACTGAAGCAGAAATGTTAAGTCACTCATTCAGAGAAAAAGTAACATAAGAGTTCAAAAACTCTGGACTCCTGTTCCAACACTGGAATCACCAAATAGCTCCTCTCTGGAGTGATTAAGTCATCAGATGGGATGATGAATCTGACTCCTGTGGGAGACTGTTGATGTGGTTCTGATGAAATTTGCTCCTTAGCCCCTTCTGAGACTATTGATCCTTCTGGCCCCAGCGTGCTGCCTGTGCTCTGCAGGGGAAGCAAAGCCACACCAATGGGGCACAATATTCCTCTGCTAAGTTCTTACAGAGCTGATTTACCTTAGACCAGAGACACTGTCTTCCAGTGCCTTTCCCACTTAGGCCAGTCACATGTATGAACATGAATGTTTGTCTGCTTGCCTTATTTGCAGAGAATTTTGTAGTGAATTTGCTTCTTAGAACACATTCTTCATCATATCAGGGAAACAACAAGTTAATTTTTAACCTTTCCCCACTGAAAGATTTTGTAATTCCTTATCTCCTTGATGCAAATTTGCAGTACCAGTGTCAGAAAAGATGATCATCAGCACTTATTTCCTGGATGACTACAGAAATATCAAGACAAACTGCACTTATTTAAGGGTACGTTTCTCAATGCTCTCAGGCTTTCCTGCTGTCTTAACATCAGCAGTCATTTAACCACTCTCTAAGCTTTCAGTATTTTTCCTAACTTGGTGTAAGCAAATATTGATTGTGACTGAGATAGTAACTGAGTTCATTCATGATAATAGATGGTCCATTGGCTGCACCCATTAAAACTCCTTTAAAAGCAAGAAACAACTTTAATTGCCTGGAGAGACATGGGATGATATTGCAGCAGATTGAAACCTATTAATAACAGTAAATTCAAGGTTTACTCTAGCTTGTTTATGCTTGTTAGTATTAAAGCTTTCCATGGAATAGAAAGATGACTAAAAGGGTCATTTCAGACAGAATACCAGCCTGATTATGCAGTTTTTATAAAACACCCTCTTTAATCACCAAGAATATCATCATACAAAGCTGCAGTACTTTCTTGAAAAGAGTCAGTTCTCTATTAAATGGGCTTTCTCTCCATTACCTGAAAGATCTGTAAATTTGGCATTTGTTTTATGCTCTATCATTTTGTTTGCCATAGGAACAGAGGACCAGGGGGCATCACTGAATTCCTAGGAATTACTGCAGAGGAAGGATGCACACAGTTTTTCAACTTCTAGCATCTGTGTCTATTTGAAAACCAAAAGCAATTACAAATATGTCTGCATGTCTCAATGAATGATTTTAGAGGCTTTTGTAAGCCAAGACCTTCAAGATATTAACAAAACACTGCTTTGGGCAAATAATAATGCCTGGCAGATGTATCTCAGGACCTGTCAAACTCCAGTAAACCTTGGTTCACATGGTACACAGGCAATGAGTTTCATTTTTGTAGATACCTCAGCAGAAGAAACTTAAGCCAAGAGGAAAGGATTAGTCATCTAAGGATGAGGGGAGGGTTCCTTTATCATATATTATTCTAGAACTGCATGGTCTTCTTTCGTTCTCAGAATCACCAGTGCTTCAAGCATGAGAGCTGCTGAACTTCCTCAGCTTTGTCTCGGAGATATGTTACCCTGTTAGCACAGCTCCTCCTTTATATATATCAAAGCACCTGTGAAACAATTCCAAATCAGCACAGTGGGGTTTCATAGCCATGCTGCACCAAGAGAAACAGTGAAACAGATCTCTGGCTTCTTCAACCTCTTACCTACCCTGGGAGATAATATATCTCTAATTTATCTGAAACCAACTGCTTCATTAAAATTGGCAGGCATGTGAAGAGGACTCCCGAGGACAGTTTCCATTACACTCTGCAATATACAGAGCTTGATTTTTTTCTGAATTTACAATGAAATAAAATAGTATATTTATTATGAGGTCATCCCATAATTTTGGGGGTTTTTTCTATTAAAAAACCCTCCTGTGTTTGGCAGGGTGTCTAAAGCTGACATCAGCAACATCTGGGAGTGCAGAGTAACACCTCACAGATGCTGAGCAACAATCTCACTGAAGCTAATGGCGAAGACATTTGTTCATTGCGTACAAAAATTAGGCCCCCAGCCAACATTTTCCCATTTAAAGTTAGGCACTGCAGTCGCTACTGAGTACCACAAACATGTTCCAAATGTGCCTACAACAGCATTACATTTTTCAGAATTGAAAGAAAATCTTCTGCAGTTGAGTATTACTACCCTTTTTATCCAACCTAAAAAGTTTAGAGCAAAGGCAAATGGAAATTTGTCAGATTTGTCACACAGAAAGGCAATATCCCTACTTATTTCTTCAAGAATTCTTGACACTCCCATGCCTTGCCCCCTGCCAACAGCTAAGGGACATCCTACAGTCACCCACTCTTGGGCAGTTACTGAGTTTTGGAGAAGGAGTACATTTGGAAATTAATGAGGGAAAGCAACTCCTAAGTGCAGTGGGTTCATCTTTTTTATTTAATCAATTTGCTGATTCTGCTGTCAAACCCTAAATGCCACCTTATCAGCAGACTGAGAAGTCCACTCCCTAAAGTTTCTTGCATATGCACTCACTGTTCATTATTTCTCTCACAATGCTCGACTCAGCATTAAAGTAGCTTCACAGATAGAAGGCAAATAACTGTGAGTATTTTTTGCTTTGAAATGGGAAAAATCATGCTTCTGTGATAACATAACAAACATCAAACAAAATGGTCAGTTGTATACACCAGCTGAATTTAAGGTCACCTCTCAGAAAAGGTCATTTTCACTCCATTTGCAATAAGTTAAGATGTGACCTGTGTTCCTAACATAATAATCCAAAGACCCTCAGTGAACTTATTCCATTTCCAGAGAATGAGATACAGGAGCCTTACTGCCTATAAGGAATTCAAAAATTGTTTCAAACCCCACCGATCTGTCAAGCCATGAGCCTAGAAAGCAAAAAGACTTTATTCACAGCAATTTTGGGGGGAGAATGTCTGTGTGCTAAGAAGGTGGTCTGGCTGATGCTCTGAAACAGCAAAAGCATGAATACCTGGGATTTATGTGAAATGCATTCCAATGTAGCATAGAGACAGAGTTGGGTGTTTACAATCTCAGACAGGAGGTTCAAAGTCGGTAGGAGCCTTGAAAACCACAAAGCACAATAACCTGGACAAAATGCAGAAGAATTTCAAGCATATGAAGTCTGGATAGGAAGGAGGAAGGCAGCTCTCCTTCTTGAGAGGGGGACAAGCTAAGGGAAAAGGGATATAGCTACACAAGGGAGGCAGGTTCTGTGTTTCAGAGGAAAAGCCATGACCTCAAGAGGACTCCTGAGCATATCAAACACCTGAGAACCTATGAGAGTGATGCCTTAGGTTTTAACTTTTTAACTGAAAGTAAAAGGAGATAGTGCTTCTAAATATTTCCATAAGCATGTCTGTATGTTTTAGTCATATGATCAACTAAAACCCTAAAGAAGTGTATTATAAATCCAGAGCATCCCCAGGGAAAATCCCCTGAACTATACAGCAACATAGTACCAGATCTGGTAACCCAAGGAAGCTGAGCTACAGGTTGCTCTTCCTCTGCAGGGTCCAGAGAGAGGGATAATGTGTCCAAAACTTCATTGGTTCTGCAGTCTATTCAGATAAATGTCTTCCGGAGAAAGCAAAACCCAACTGGGAGCTGCCTCATGAGTACCTGGGCAGTGTGAAAGCAAAGCTCCACCAAGAGCTTTCCAGTGAGGCTTTGCTTCTGTGAACTGTGGTTTATGTCTGTCTGTCAGTACAGGACCAGGCTTCACACTGGGACATTACATGATGCTGGAATATTTTCCATTTCACAATATAGCTCTTTTTAAATTAACGTGGTCAGCTGAGTCCTCTTGGAGAAACTGCTTCCCAGATACAGAATTCCACTGCAAGGTCCTTTGTATCTGTGAAACAGGAATGTTGTAGCTAGCTTGACTGCTTTTAAAATTTCAACCATCACTTCAAATGCCATAAAATTGGCCTTTTCCCTCTTGTGAGCACAATTCACTTGAGGGCACTGAAGCAAGGCAAGATTGTATTTGTGCCTGTGTATTGCTCATTCAGGTGATCAGGGGAAAAAAATCACACTCCATTGGTGATGTGTTGGATCCTACAAGGTATGAAAATCACAACACACACTGCTCAAATGTGCTGTTTGCAAGCTTCCATCAGGCTCTGTTCTTACACATGAGCTTTATAACCTCTCTTGTGCTCACCAGTATCCAAAGGCATGCAAACTGGTGCAGATTTAGAAGTAGATCCCTGCATTTATGTAAGGTGAGTCAAGCAGAATTACAGGACAGTTAATGCTGTCAAATGTCCCCATGCTATTCTACATAGTGCTAAATGTAAGATGAAATCAGATAAATATATTTTTTAATGAGAATGGCATTTCCCCCATTATAAGCACAGTAATTCATCTTACTCCATTTTTGTCCCCAAACCTCCTTTATAGGATGGGGTTTCCCATTTTATAACCTGACAGTCAGCATTGATTTGTTTGTTTTTCTTAATGGGTAAAAGTGTTGTACTGATGCACCCTGGTGCTGGGTGATATTAACAATCAGTGGTTCATGGCTGACACTTGAAAGCAGGAGCTTTAAGTGATGGATTAAACTTGTCATTCAGAAGCTCCATTCTGCTTTTATCTGTGGCATGCTCTGTCCTTGATAAAGATTCTCACCAAATAAGAAAAAATGCTCAGGGTACTCAATAACAAAAGAGGAAAGATGAATCTGGATGAAAGTGAGAAAATATTTCATACAAGTGGTGACTCATCTATTTTTATTTTCCATGCATAATTCCAGGGATCTCTAGATAGCTGTGGCTAGGGAATAACCTATGAAAAAGAAGCAGCTTGGCTGGAATTGAGAACCAAATTTGCAATCAGACACTTAATTAGAACACAAACACTGTCAAATAGTAACATTATCACCTATAATTGGTCCAACAGAAAGAAACACTAATTGTGACATTAGAGGATAGAATGCTTTCAGGCAGGATCTCTGTTAAACTGCAAACACTAATTGACATGATGAGGAAGACAAAAATCCGAGGTAATAAAAGAGGCTATTATGCTTTATCTTGGCAAATGGAAGGCTACTTTAGAAACACTCAATAGCTAAAGAAAGGGCAGGTGGCTTAAGCAAAGCAGTAAATGAAATAATGAGCATTGTTGATTCACTGCCTTTGTCTCAGGGAGCCAGAGTGATTACAAAGTGATGAGCAAGAGCCACAATCTACTTTCTGCCTCATTAGTGTAAATCCAAAGTAGCTTCATTGAAGTCAGTACGGTGGATATTTACAAGCTTTCAGGCCTCACTTAGAAGCTCTGGCCCGTGAGCAGCAAGGCAGTGAGTAAGGAAATCAGCCCATGCCTTTCATGAATCGGATGCTAACTGATCAGCAATGTTCAGCCTAACTCTAGTGAGGGAAGATCTACCAGAGTACAGGCTGGGCTCTCAGCTGGATCCTGGTGCCCTAAGGTGCCTGTCAGGCAGTTTAGCTCAGCAGGTTTGGGAAGCAAGACTGCACTACATGGACAGACTAAGGCTGCATCTCCAGAATGTCTTCCTACGCAGTCCCAAAGAAAACGTACGTCACCAATCCCATTGCCAGCTCCCTCTTCCTTCCCAACTGACATAGACTTCCGAACTGTGTAGACCCCGCAAATTTTATCTAGAAACAGTCCCCATCCTCAGCTCTCTCTCTGAAACAGTTGTCAAAGACAAGACACTTTGCCTTGAGGCCTTGCCACTGCACCTGGGATCGAACATCACACCCAGAGTACAGGTAACAGATGACTTGTAGTGGGAATTCAGTGGAAGAGGGAAAACATAAATGGCGTCTCCCGCTGTACACCACCAGGAGTGCCAATACTCAGCAGTCACTATTTCATTCCAAAATCTAGCTGAAAAACATTGTTCCTACATATGATCTCCTTGAAGATAGCTTGGCTTTGTTCTTCAGCAATAATTTTTCTCCTTTCACTTTGGTGACACTCTTAACATGCCTGTCCAAATCAAGATATCCACATCTGGCTGTGGTGAAACCTTCTCAAAGCAGGGTTGCCTAAGGAGCTGACTGTTTATATTCTCAGCTAAGTACAAGCAGAAGTGCTAGAGCAAAGGAATTTCTGATGCTTGCTCAGTCTATTATAAACTCATGTTTCACACACACTACTCTATTTCCAAGAGTCTTCTGACTGATTTTGAGTCTGCATGGTGTTGCTCAGGTCTATTACCCCAGTAATATTTCTCAGGAAGTTCTGGCAAAGGTTTGCTAGACTGTGGATATGTGAAATTTACTGCGTCTTTTCCAACATCTAAACATTAGAAATTAGATCCCAAACAGGTAATACATTTTTCCTGGCATGAATATTTTAATGCTTGAGGTTTGTGAGTCTTTTATCAGCAGAATGTGCCTTCCATGGGTGTCACACCCTCACCTCTCACACCCCACTGTGCTTCCATGGAAGTCCCCTGTCTGACTTACTCTCTTTGACTTTTTTGCTGATGCTGGAATGCAGACCTACCAATGTGACTTTTTCCTTCCACAGTAAAGGTTAGTACTGTATTTAATCCCCCCTCCCCAATCCTTTGAGACTACCTTGGTTTTCCTCCACTTTTCAAAATTAATTGCCAGCGACAGAGTCAATTCATTAGCTAAATTAAAAACCTGGGAAGCATATTGTCCAGATCTGCTGATCCCAACCTATCGCAGAGTTGAACAAAGTATTTCCTTACCTGGCCTTCATTACCAACTGTATCGGCCAGGCTTCTATTCCTTTCGAATTGTCTGTACCACTCTCCCTGTTAAAGACCAATTAAAAAAAGGAGATAAAAAAGCAGGCCAGCAACTCAACCACTGGAGATCCCTCATTGATTTCTTTGCCTCTCTTCATGCATTAATGGGTCCATTTTCACATTTTCACTTCTTCTCTTTCAAAGTATTAACAGCTGTTCCTGTGCCATTTAAAGCCTATTAATAAAGACAGCTCTTAATTTCAGTCTTCAGCTCAAACATTCTTGTGGTTTGTGGGAATGAAACGAAGTAATACAGTGGGAAAAGTACACATCTACATGCTTTGATGCACTACCTGATTTCCTTGGGAGTGGTAAATAACAATCAGTTAGCTGCCACCAGTCTCAGAACCTACTTTTTTTATTTTTGCTCATCAAGCATATGCAGATTATTTCATTGAGTGCCATGTGCGCCCTAGGCACGCAAGGCTGCATCACCACCAAAAGCAGGCACTCTCCCATTGCCTTGTCTCCAGGCACCTCAGGGCTTTTTCCATATTGTTCCCAAGGGAACATCGCTTCCACAGGTGGCAGAGCCATTTGAGTCTGTACAGCATCTGCACTGGTGACACTGACCAGAAACAAACTCCCATGTGCCCAAGTCAGGTACATCGTAAAAATCTTTGCCTGATCAATAGCTTTTTGGGGGACAAATGTAGTACTGAAGGAAGAGCCAAAAATTATAAAGTAGCTTATTCCACTCCAGGCAACATCACCCCAAAATATGAAAAGGGAATGTGGAAGAAGGCTGCAGTGTGCCACCATACATTTTTTATATAATTCTGAGAAAAGATCAGAGAGCAAAGGCTCCAGTCATGCCAGCCTGACTTACCACTGGGGCCAGCTTTAACTTCCTAGTTAAGATAGAGGTCAATGAGGTGCCCGTATAATTTCCAAAATAAAGAGTAAATTTGAGAAGACATGGTCTATATCAGCAAGATGTTGAGCATAAAGGAATCAATTAAATTGTTCTGCAACATTATGTGTAACAAATTATTCTGTACATTAGTTGAAAATCTGAACTGTGCCCAGGGCCTACCCAGTTACACTCAATAGGAGACTGACTAATCACTGAAATGAGCCTAAGCATTAGGCTCAAATTGATTGAATCCCAGAGGAAAATACTGAGAACTGAAAACTGTAGAAGTCCCACAGCAGCAGATTCATTTGATGGAAATCTGATTGATCTGTGAAAGCAGGAAAAAAGCCCATACTAAACTGATTGTAGAGATTTTTAGAATGTTTCCTGTGGTCAGCATACAGTCTGAAATAACAGACATTCTCAATAGCATGTGATACTGTGGCGAAGTATGAGAGTCCAAAAGAGCATGGTGAAGAGGGCAGATTTGAGGATGTAGTTCCCAGTCCAGTGTTGTGCACATTTATAAGGCTATCCACTGGAGTAGAAGAAGAGATGGAATGAAAAGACAGGAGCACAGGATTAATTCAATCAATTTAGCATTTATTTCCAGTAAGTAATCTGAGCTCAAAGGAATAGAAGCATACAGATTGATTTGAAATCCTTCTGCACTGGATTGTATGTCACAGAACACTTGTATGCACTTCAGTTTTTTTCCAGCTGGGGACCAGTGAAGCACCAGGCATAATACAAAATTCTGACTGTTGTGGCAGGAAAGTTGTGATTAGAAGAGAGGGTCCTGCGGAGGTGGGGCAGTGCTGAACTGAGCCAACTTCCTGCTCTGCCTGGACACTCGTGCTCAGGTCCCAGCCTGGACTCACTCCCTGGAGGAGGGTTCCAAGGGCTGGCTGTGCAAGTGTGAACAAAAGGGTGAGAAAAATCTGGTTTACCAGGTTAACTATGAAAGGAAGCGGGTCAGGCCTCCACACTTTCTTTTTTTCCCTCTCTTTTATTCTCACTGTTTGCCCCAGCTCTGGACTGTCTACATGAGTAGACAGTCCTCTCTGGACTGTCTCTAGTCTCTCTTCTCCACTTTTATTTCTCTCCTCCCTTGCTTTGCATGGGCAAAGCATGGCTGTGCCCATTCTATTCCATACTCCATACTGTTTGTTGTGGGAGTGGAGAGCTTGTGGAAATGTCTTTTAACTTGTGAGCCAGCACCTTTGAGAAGTTTTTTATGAGGACTTGAACTTTAATGGAAATGTACAGTTCAAAATTAAAGGCTTCTTAGCCACCACATGTGGAAGTCCATTGTACAAATTTAAGGGCTCATTAGCCAACAGCTTTTGAGTCTCAACAGTGGGTTGGTTGCTGGAGTTGAATGACTACAGAGTAAATAACAAGAGTTCCCTAACATGGCCTGGTGTCTTTGTTCATCCTGGTGAGAATTTATAACAAACATCACAGCCCTACCGATGGGTCCTGACACATGCCCCTCCCTGCACCCTCTTTTTTAATTAAACAAAGGAAAAAACAAACAAGAAAAAAACTTGTTGTACATCTGGTTCCCTGTGCTATGTGAAATTTTCTTCTCTCTTGAACACTCCCTGGTACCTCCTCCCCAGGAAAAGTCTCTTTCAGGAGAAAACCTCTTTTTCTAGGAGGATGGTTTTTAAGAGAAATGGATGCACATGACACAGTCTATTCCAGGATAGGCACAGTTGCTAAAAGCTTTCCATGTCCCGGATCAGTGATTTCCGGGACCAGCTCCTGGGTCCACGTACACTGAGGCTCCTGACAGCTGTGTTTCATGGAGGTAATTCAGGTTGAATCCTGTGTGCCCTGACTACCCCCACAGGCCCAGCAGCAGAGGCAGTGATGGTGGGCTGGTTTGAGCAGCTGCTGCCCTGGGCTGGGGCAAATGCTGTGTCTGCATTGCTGCTCTTTCCCTTCAGGGGCCTGGTCAGGAACACAAGCTGTTTTCCCTGGACATGACCATGGTGGCTGAAGACAGATTCTCCTTTGGGCACACCAGCCAAGCTGTGGAAATGTCTCTGGCAGGCCTGCTGTTCCAGCTTTCAATCCCCAAGATGCTGGAATTAAGGCAGGTCCAAGAGAAAGAACAGCTTTTGATTTTGAGTGACTGCTTTAATTGCTGATCCTGAGCAAGGCCATGACTAAAGAAGAAGTGATAGTTAAAAACCTACCCTTTTCACAAAAAATGCAGGAACTCAGAGACCTTTGCAAAGGTCTCCTTTGGTTCTTTTATACTCCAGCTATTACTACAGCTGCCTTCAGCTGCAGAGCCACCTCTGCCCAACTGGGGAGCTGTGTTCCCCTGTCTGATTGCTCCTGGAGCATTTCCCAGCTTACCCGTGTAGTGTTCCCATCCACAGCTCCTTCAGTGCCCGGGAGCTGCAGGAAGAGAGGAGAACCAGTGCCAGGCCCTGCTGCTCCCCCAGCCCAAGGGCAGATGTGCCTGCACAGCCCTGCCCCGTGGGGAAGGACACAGGGGCAGGACCAAGCCCCATGGTGGGTGCAAAAGTCAGAGATACTGCCCAAGCCATGGCTCCCTCTGAGCCGTCAAAACAGCAGCTTTTACCCTTCCCTGTGGGGGACCAAAAGGTGACATGGGGATGTAGGACATGGAAATGCCTCCGTCCACTCCCTGCCCAGGGAGGCAGAGGCCATGCCCAGGGTGGTGTGTGCGTGGTTGGGAACCCCCTCCCACCCTACCACGGGATGTGGCACCACAACTAACCCAGAAGTGGCACTGCAGGAGCCAGTGGGCCAGATGAGGATGATGGAGGTCCCATCCTCATCACTGCCCTCCTCCTGCTCCTCCTCTTCCTCTTCTTTCTCTGCCACTGCCTCCTTCCTGCTGCTGAGCACCCATAGCTGGCCCAGGGCCAGGCAGAACTCAGGGTGATGCTTGGCTGCAGAAAGGACAGGCAAGCAGTGAGCTTCAGGTGGCCTCCTGATGTCCCCATGGGCAGAGCCCTGGCATCGGTGTTGGGATGGACTGATGCACCCAGCACTAGGGTGCTGGGACTTATGCCAGGGCATCTCTGCCCTGTCCCAGAGCCAGGGATGGGCCCTACTGATGGGTCACGACGAGACTGAGACCTAAAGTCACTAAAACTGAAAAGTGAAGGATTAGGGTTCACGTGTTGAGCAAGTTGATCTAGTGGATTGTGAAATAAGAAGAGCTGGGGGAAAGCAAGGGCATTTGCATCTGGAGAAATGCCAGCCTCTTGGATGGGCTTTGAATTAGCTCACCTCTATGAGGCTAAACACAGCAGAAGTGGCTTTTTTTGTATTAACTAACTCCATTATCTAACTAATCCTTCAGCAATTGCCCTGAAGTTCCTTCCTCAATGCTTCTGTACAGAAAAGATCATGGTTCCCTTTTCTAGCATTGCGCCTGCAATTACACTCTGTGGCATTACAATTATGGAGGCATTACACTGTGGTTCTGCTCCACAATATCTGTATATTAACATTAATTTGATATAAGCACAAGAATAACTGCACGACAGAATAATTGCACTCTAATGATTATATAGTTAAAGTACCTGGATTATAAAAATATACATGCATTAAGTATCAAACTAAAGAGATAATAATAAGTCATTAATTCATATAGGCAACTTCCAGAAATATGAATGAGTTATGATTAGCTATCCTAAGGCGCAGCACTAATGTAATTACAGTAATTATATTGTATTTATGAAGGGTAGAAAAGGGGAAATTGTTGCATGAACCTTTCTTAAGGCTGTTGTTTTCATGCTGAAATGGAAGAATTTTGATCAGTTTTTTAGAATGACTTATACTCTAAGATTTCTCCCCCCTGCTTCTCGCTTCTCATCTTTTTTTTTTCTTTCTCTACAGAGGAAAGACATGCAGGGTTGTTTTATGGACTTCAGCCTTTAAGGAGGTAAGGAAGGAAGCCAGGAAGGAAAGAAAGGAGAGGAAAAGATGAAAAGAGGAAAAGAGGAAAAGAGGAAAAGAGGAAAAGAGGAAAAGAGGAAAAGAGGAAAAGAGGAAAAGAAAGGATGGGAAGGGAGGGCAGGGGGAAGGAAAGGGAAATAAAGAGAAGGAAGGGGAAGAAAAGGAAAGGAAGAAAAGCGGACAGGTCTGTCCATCACTGCCTGCACAAAGAGGCGGGGAACGGGACCCCGGAGCCCCTCACCACACGGGGGTGGCAGCCGGGCTCGGCGCCCGGTGCCCGCCCCCAGCCCCTCTGGGCCATGTGGAGGTGCGGCTGCAGCCCTGCTCTTGCCGGAGCGCCGGGTCTCCCCCTGCGGGCAGCAAGCGGCCGCTGCCCGTGCCCGTGTCCCAGCCCCGTCCCCGGGCACGGCGCACCCCCGGCCTCTCCGGGGCTCTCG